>WNHD01000564.1:0-28714 GCA_011057455.1 Ganaspis sp. Gsp50
TGCGAAAGAATTAAATATGTCAAACTGTTCTTATACTGAGAGAGGTATTAAACGTAAACCATGGTTCGACTCATACTGTAAATTGGCGAGAAAAAGAGTTTTAGACGCATGAAAGATTTGTAAACTAAATAACTTTTCTAATTCTCCCAAGAACGCTTATTACAAAGAAAAACATAATTTAACGAAAATTTTTAAAAGTAAAAAAAGGACGTATGAATTATCTCGAATTGAAGCTGTGAGCCATTGTAGAAACCCATCTCAGTTTTGGAAAATTATAAAGTGTTCTAGGGCGCGATCCACGCAACAATGCAACGTAGATATTGATACATGGCAACGTTATTTGCAAAATCGTTACCCACAGATGACCTCGGTTTTAGAGACAGTTATTTTAAAACGCTCAATTCCCATACTTGACGATCCAATAACCTATGAAGAGATAATTAAATGTTTGGCTAAATGTTAGAATGGAAAAGCCCCTGGCATGGATGGAGTTGATTATAGCTTTTTTAAGAATCTGCCTCAGAACTGGATTTTATATATGAACAATTTTTTTAACAAAATTTTAGACACTGAAAAAGTTCCAGATGACTGGGGATATTTAACTACCTTTATGCTTTTTAAAAAAGGGGATTCTTCTAATCCAGATAATTTTAGAGAGATTTCGTTAGAGAATAATATAGCTAAAATTTTTACTCAAAATATGAATGATCGTCTTGTTTCTTGGACAGAGTCTCTAAACCTTATTCCAGAGTCTCAGGCAGGTTTCAGAAGGGGCAGAAGCTGCCTGGAACTAATTAACGTCATGAAAGATTTTTATTCTAAAGCGTATACATGTATTAGAACACAGGAAGGTTCAACTCAGATGGTAAAGGTCACGTGAGGCGTTCTTCAGGGCGAAATTCTTAGTCCATTTGAATTTTCGCTGTATATATCCGATATGGAAAGTTTTTTTACTGATCGAGAATGTAGAGGAATGTCAGTGGACGAATCAACGGAGGTTCTAATGTGTGGATATGCTGACGGTTATGTTTTACTTGCCGACTCTATTTTGGAACTTAAAAAAAAATTGAATGTACTTTATGATTATTGTGAAGTGAATGATTTGACAGTCAATACAGATAAAACTAAAATAGTTATTTTTTCGAAGTCGGGTAATTCAAAAGCAAAGAAACTTAAAGATTTTAAATTTGGCGATAGTTGCATTGAGGTGGTCAAGGAGTACATTTATCTCGGAGTTATTTTTCACAATTCTTGCTCTTTTAAACCGGCGGCAGGAAAAGCTATAAGTGCCGCAAATACTGCAGGGGGTTCAGTTTTGAGAACGATCTATTCTGTCAAAACGGAGTCTTGGAAAACGTGTACTGAACTGTTCAGAAGCTTAGCTTTAAGCATTTTAACTTATGGTGTTCAGATATGGGGCTTAAACTTTTTGGAATTAATAGAGGGTGTTCAACTCTCCTTTTTTAAGAAACTTTTGAATCTCCCCAACTGTACCCCAAATTATGCGGTAAGATTAGAGACAGGTGCCTCACATCTGGCTGTTTTAGTTTTCGGAAACACTCTTTCTTGGTTAAATAAAATGCTCTGGATGGAAAATTCTCGGTACTCAAGGAGGTGTTTATTGAGACTAATAAAACAAACAAAAAAGAACCCAGAAAATAAATTTAATTGGATGAATCAATTAAAAAATAATTTATTTGAACCCTGCGGCCTTTCGGAACTTTGGCACGGAATAGGCCCTACCTCTGCCGGCTTGAACATGAGCTTTATTCTTGAGAAATTTTCTTGTTATTTGAAAAACCGAGACCTTGAGTGTCTAAAAACATCAAAAAGCCTTGAACTTTTTCCGTCGCTTTCTTTGCAAGATGGCACTCAAAATTATTTAAAGTTACGTTTGTCCATTTTTTATAAGAGAATATACGCACAAATGAGACTTCTCAACTGTCTTGTGACGAGAATTATCTTTGATCGCAAGAAATTTGTCTTACACCTGAATGCAACTTGCACCTCATGTTACTTGGAAGAGGAATCTATTTTTCACATTTTAATTTCATGTCCGTCCAGTAAGCATTTATTAGTTCCTATTTTTACCAGTGAATGTGACAATCTGTCTGATGTCGAGAAATGGCTAAATATTTTGTCAACAACGAATCCAATTTTGATTAAAAAATTCGTCAATGTTTTTTTTAGAATTTTGTCTGCTCGTACGACTTAATATTTGTAATTTTACTTATCTTATTGTTATTGGCGTAACTCCCTTGTAATCACATATACATGTGTTGTAAACAAGAGTAAATAAATAAATAAAAAATACTTTTATCGTCTCAAGCAGCTGGAAATCTTAGCCATAATAATGAGATATTACATATTATTAAAAAAATGCGAGAAGCAATGATTATTTATTACTCAATAGTTTGTTTAAAATATCAGTTGCAAGATGAGTATCGACATATTAGGTCGTCAATTTAAAAGCACAGAAAGTTCAAATCGCAGCCCTCCAGGACTTGGTTTTAAACTGACACCTGGTGGAAACTTTAACATGGATAATAAAAAATTATAAAACATTGCTGATGCTCAAAGCGGAGGCGACGCAGTCAATTTAAATCTTATTAACAAAATTATAGTAACTAAAACCAACGCCATCTATAATTCAATAGAATCGTTAAAAGTGGATAATAATATTATAAGAATTAAAACATTGGAAGGAACTTCAAAACATTTTTTCGAGAATTTTAAGACGCATATTGATAGAAATAGAGAGTTGTTGTCTATTAGAGAGGTTATTTATCAAATAGACAGCAGACTGCAAGCACTTGAAGCTAATCAAAATTCATAAAGTGGAAAAATGGAAGATCAAAAACTCCAGTTAATGAAAGAGTTGCATAAACCAGCTAGACAGAATCATAAGAGAAGAAATGTTGACATTCGAAGTATTGGTCAGACTTGGCAAGCTGATCTTGTTGAAATGCAACCTCATGCACGAGAAAGCAAAGGTTTTAAGTACATGTTGACAATCAACGGTATATTTTCTAAGATTGAATAGGCTGTTCCTGTAAATTCCAAAAAAGGTGAAGACGTGACTGCTGCAATGGAATCTATTTTTAAGCAAAATGGACGCGTTCCAAAAAATTAACAAGTGGATAAAAGAAAAGAATTTTATAATTCACATTTTAAAAATCTCATAAAACGTAATATTAATATGTATTCTACTTATAGTAATTTAAAAGCGTTAATTTGTAAACGATTTAATCGTACTTTAAAAAATAAAATTTGGATGCAATTTAGTTTGCGTGGTAATTGTAGGTGATTAGAAATTTTAAAAGATTTAATTTTTTTCTAAAATAATACTAAACATCGAACTATTGAAATGAAACCAAAAGATGTAAATGTCAGAAATGAAAATGATTTATTGTTAAATGTTTTCAAAAAAGCTACACTAAATAGAAAATTAACAAAATTTAAAATTGGAGATAAAGTGCGTATAAGTAAATATAAACATATTTTTGAAAAAGGCTATACTCCAAATTGGACTACAGAAATTTTTACTGTTAATCTTGTAAAAAAACTTACCTTTTTAAAAATTATCAAGGAAATCCAATTAGTGGTAGCTTTTACGATGAAAAACTTTCTAAAGTTAAATATTCAAATATCTATTTAGTTGAAAAAATACTTAAAAAACAAGGTTAAAAAGTTTTTATAAAATGGTTAGGTTTTGATAATACTCATTATAGTTGGATAAGTGATTTAGATTTGTAATTTGTTTTTAAATAAAAAATAAAAGTTTGAATAAAAAATAAAAACTCAATTTGTTTGTTATTTCATATTTTATTTAATAACATCGGATATATTACAGTTTGTTACAGTAGTTTCAAATTTTAGTCACTATTCTATTAATTTTTAAATCGGCCTAATTTTCTTTAATAACTGCAAAATATTTTCAGCATTTTCTTTTTTTTCTTTTTATTTCACCTTGATTTTCACTCATTGTCAGTAAGATTTTAAGATCAGAGATTATTCTCAAATATATTTTACAACGTGAACAATTTCACGCTAAGTTGTCAGGATTAATTTTTAAGAGAAGATCTACATCTAGTTCTTCATAGTAAAAATTAAAAATAGGATACCAATAAAAAATATATTGAAAAAATGCAAGAAAATCATTGGAAAATTTATAGTCCTTGTATTTGATGAAATTCATGCAAATATCGTCTCCTGTCATTGCTTTTAATATTTCTAAATTTGATTTTAAATAAGGCAGTGAAAATGCTTCAGAAAAGTTACAATAAGATATTATTGCAGACATAAATCTAATATAATGACGTCCTTTATGAAGATCTAGATTTAAATCAATTAATTTTTATCGGATTTTGTACAGTATATTAGTATTAAATTGTAGTGCTAACGTAGATTTTTCTATCTGACACAAACAGTTCACTAATTTTTGGCATGCATTTGACACATTATTTCACTGACTTTTTTAGATATACGCTCAATATTAAATGTAATTACATCAATTAAAAATTCTTTACACTCAAAACTTTTTGTAAAAACACATTTTTTTCTAAATTTCCTAACAATTTATCTTAATGTAATTTTAGAAAACGTTCACTTCTTTCTTTTTCAAGAACATATGAACACTTTAGAAATTCTGTAATAAACACTGCAATAAAATTATACAGTTCTTTTAGTCTTGAAAGTGATAATTCTTCAAAACGCTTGTCAATACATGGAATAAGCTATTTTAAAATGCCAAAAGAAGATTCTTTTATTCTAAATAGCTAGTAAAACTTTTTGTCTCTTCTATCTTCAAGTGCAATTGTATTCTCTCCGTGCAAAGTTCCAAACCGCACATAAAAATTGCCACATTTTATCAACTGAGGATTTTTTCCCCCTTAAAAAATTTGGAAATAATATTAATATTATTTTTAAAAATTTTCAAATCTTTAAGATTAAAACAAATATTACTTCGTGGATGACTTGAAACAAACTTTAAAACACTAATTAACTCTCCGTTGGTTAAAAATTCAGCTCCAATTGTAATTTGTCTTGTAAATGATGAATTTAGATTAAATGAACAAAAAAAAATAATTCGTTTTTTGGTATGTAAACCATTTTTTTAAAGTTGACCAAATTCAAAGAAATTATGTTTACGTCAAAAATATTTTAAAGATATTTTTTTTCTGGCAAATAACTCTTTTAAATACGGTAACAATTTCTCGTCTTCCGAAAATACTTGTGTGATTCTTTTAGGCAAAAACACAGTGAACTGCTTTTCAAATTCAGTAACAACTCCAAGACCAAATTTTGTATTTACTAGATTTATATTTGTTATGTTATACTGCTTATTTTCTTCCAATTCATTCATTTTTTTAGAGGTAGAAACTGTTTGCCTAATCCGATACAGTTTATTTTTTTGAAACTAATATCCACTAATATTTAATTCTTTCAAAATTTCGTATTAATTCACGAGAAGCTTGAAATTTTGAATTTAATTCTTTAATTCTCCAATCTGATTTAAAAGACTGTTAATTCGACACTTAAACACTGTTTTCTTTTCCCTATGTACCATTAATAAATCAAAATAAACTTTAATTTGAGACTAACTAAAATCTCTCGAATGATCCTCTTTATATACCGAAAAAAGTTACTCATAAACATTCCAAAGTAATGAAATAATCGAAAAAATTCTGAAAACCCATAAAAAAAATACCAAAAATATTTTTTTCACGTAATGATTCAAACCTTATCTGCATGAGTCATTCCAGAAATTCGCAAATTCCAATAAAATGATGCACACCGCATTGTACAACTTAACTCTAAAATGTCGGCAGCAGGTTTCTACTATCCAGAAGCCCCTCAGACTATCTACTAACTCTCTTAAGTCTGATTTTACTGTTCACATATTGGGAAGACTATAAAATAGATGCGAACTCCATATGAGATCCATAGTTTAATTAAACTAAAATATAAGGTTCTTACAACAGTTGGATTATGAAATTTACAAGATGCTCTAGTAATCAAAACGAGAGATCTCAAAGATATATTAATTGTATATGATGAGTGATCTAACAAATTACAAGAAACATCAAAAACAATCCCAAGGTCAATCACACAATTTACGCGCAACAAAATACTTCTCTCAATATTACAATGGCAACTTATTATTCTTCTTTTTTTAGTAAATGTAATTACCGAACACTTCTTAAAATTTAAAGACATATTGTTTAAAGTAGACCATAAAAGCACTCCCTCCAAAACGTCCTGCAAGTTACGAGCACATTGCAGCGCATTAATTTCTGACAAGGGAGGTAGTCAAGGTGTGTACCACCGATTTCCTTGATTTTCATAAATGTTGTAGAGGACTAAAATCAAAGAGATACGTATTTTTTATATGTGCGGTAACTCCGATTTAAGGGGTGAAACTGACCCTTGAAAATGGAGGCGTCAGGTGCCGATTTTACGAGTTCATATAAGGAGGCATTCAATTTAAATGAAACCAATTGGAAATGTCCTCTTGTAAGGAGAAATAAAAAACACAATTTTTGCACTCCCGCGAAAAATACTTAAGGGGCTGAATCAACCCCCGAAAGAGACAACATTAAAATAAAACCATTCAAAATTCATACAATATCAGCAAAAAAATATGTTATTTGCGGATCAAAAACAAAGTTGAGGTGTTTTGGGTTATCATTGAACAAAATTTTATCGGGGTGAAGTACCCCTATAAACATTTTACATTTCCAACCTAATTAATAATAGCAGGACATTCACAAAATTCAGTGAATACATTGTATGACATCGTGAATCTACCACCAAATCATTTTCAAAGAACAAATTTTTTCAAGGGTAAACTACCCCTTAAATCTGAAATATTTCACAATATCGTAAAATAATAATAAATTAAATGCATAAAAACCAAATTAAACTCAATTTTTAACTGCTATAATAAATAGAGCAGCTTATATGATGTTGACTGGTGCAACTGGAGGGAGTTAACTACCCTAAACATATTTTTACATTCATTAGGCACCAACGATGTTCAAATATTGCTAAAATCAACTCAGTAAATTGTACTAAAGTGGAAACTGTACCAGAAACTTATCTCATATCACATGCCATTTTTGGGGGGTCACCCATCCTCAAGAAACTAAAATCTTTTTAAATAATTTAAAAAATAAGATAAATTTAGCGAGAAAAAATTCAATTTCCCAAAATTTATAATTGTTTTTCAAATGAAAGTAACTTTTTAATTTTACCTATTTTGTTAAAAGATAATGATTTAACACGTTATGTTTGAAAAAATCTTGTTACAATATAATAACGAGTATTCGACATTTTTTGTTTAACGGTTTTGATTACAACTGACAATAAATTTAAAATTTATTGTTTATATAACACGAATGAGTATCTGCAATCAAGCAGGTCGATATATTGGCTTTACAGCCACGGTGTCTAGGAGCGGGGACGACTGTCCTGCGCGGTAAATTCTTCCGGCGAATAAGCGCTGTTCGATGCGCTGGAAAGTTGCGTCGTGGGACATCCTTCTCGTCTGCTACCCACGTTGTGACAGTTTTCGGTAAAGACGAGAGTGTATTCTAACCTCGTCAAACATTTTTATATTTTCATACTTAATAATTTTTATTAAAGAAAATACATTTAAACAGAAAAGTGTAGTGCAAAATTACGGTTCGTTACACAGCATAATCTGTATCCTCCAAACCTTCCAAATATGTTAACTGATAATAACCTTCCTTAGAAAGCATAGCTTTTATATTAACGTAAGCTTTTTGCACAGCCACAATTGACTCGCAGGTTATTTTGTATAATCTTCAGACATTTCTCCCTCCAATCTTCCCACAGTTCTTTTGATTTCACTGGATGACAGTGAATTAAAATTTTCATGAATAATTGTCGAAGCATTTGCGGCATCATCTACACAATTGCTTCTCGTAAACAATTTTTCCATTCATTATCTTTTTCTATAAGTCCCAATTCTAAACAAGCTGATGTAAATGTTTCATCTGCAGTCCCGTCCATAATTATGCGAACGCTTACGTCGAGCGCTATTAAAAAGACGACTGTCTTTAAACTACTATTTCTCCGCCAAAAATAAAGGTAGATAATTTTTTAAAAAGAGTTTAAAAGCTTATAAAATTTCATACTCAATTCAATTTCAATACTTCAAATTCATCTCTTTGCCTATAGCAGACAAATTGATGGAAATATATGGCACTTAATAAAAATAATCGTCATATCTTTCCCTTCAATTAAAGTGAAAAAAACTTAAAAAATAATAAGTAGTTTTTGAGTAATGGGTTGGAATGTCAAGCTCCTACATTGTCGAATTCTCGCGGTGATTGAGCCGAGTTGACGGTCTTTCTGTAGAGAGAGCCGTCAAATCTCTTTATTTTAGAAATTTTATAAGCTTTTCAAATCTTTTTTAAAAAATTGTCTACCTTTATTTTTGGCGGAGAAACTTTTTAACATGACCTAAGGGTTCACATAATTATGGACGGTACTGTACTATCCCATCAATTGCTTTCAAAGAATCAAACGAGGTTGCTCCTCTCCTCGTAAGCAACAATAATCTAAGATGAAATAATTCAACATGCGATGGGTTAATGGAATATATTCTTCCCATTACTTGCATACTACGGTCCCTGGCTTTCCATTCATGAGATTTCTTAATCTGTGTTTAATATTTAGGTATTTGTGAATAGTAATATTGTTGTGCATCAGGATCACGTGTATTTAACTTAAAGTAATCTAAAAGTTTTGTTGTTTTGTCTAAATGAAATGCAATATTTTTGTATACTTACCCATCTGGAATAATCACATTTTGCTCACCTGGTAAATGTATTGGCAAACGATTAATACTATGACTTTTTTCCCTAAAGATTTACTTAAAATTCTCCATAAAGCCTCAACAGGTTTAACATATCTATTCTTCTCATAATGCTTTATTTTATCATGATTGATTTTAGATTCACCATCAACATTTGTAATAACAATCGAAGCAGCATCATGACCTTTATAAATATATTTAGATAAATATTTTACAGATTTTATGCTGGATACAACTTCCACTTTAATACATATGCCAATTAAATAATTTGGAAAGAGTTGGACAATAAGAAACAATATAATGATTATGAACAATATAAACAATCGTCTTCAAAAACTGTTTCTTCTTAAAAAGATTTAGGGAATTTCTTAGAACATTTACCATCAGCTAAACACCATTCACCACAAGGAATATGAATATTATTTCTCATTATTACTTCGAGCAAATAATGATTTAGATTTTTTTGGAATTTCACCTGAAATATAATAATCAACAATTTCTGGTGTTAATATTTTTCAATTATCCTTTAGTATAATCATTGAATGAATGTGAGGTAATCCACGCTTTTGTAATTGAATAACGTAAACATAAGATTTTACATCTCCAACAAATTGATCATCAACAATAGTCTTTAATAAATGATTATTTTTAAAAGAAAAATCTCTTGCAGCTATATCAAGTCTATCAGAAGCCAATTAATGCGGTAATAAGTTCTCTGTGATTTCTATTCATTTCGGGTTACACGTCATCGTTATGAATAAATCTGGTCTACCATGACGACTGACAGTAGCCATAGCAAATTGATATTGTTGCAACATATTACGAAGTGATCCGATAAATGTGGATGGTAATATTAGCATTTTACGAACGTGAACACCACCTTCAAGCTCTTGATTATGCAAGTAATCAATTAATCCTTTATAAGTCTTACATCTCAATTTATCTTGATTATTTTGACAATAATTTAATCTGTTCTTCTCATTTTTTACATAATTATCAACTGCCCATTGTTGAAATATTCTTCCACCATATAAAAATTGATTAAACTCATTATCCCTTATTGTTAATTTATACTTCACATAAACAGCTCGTGACATGGTGACATAACAACACGAAGAAGAAAATAGGACTCTACCGTAGATCCAAGCTGCAACTGCATGAGCCCTAGGTTGCGCTGACTTGAGAGCCGTTACTTGAGTCACGCAAGCAGTTTCTACTGGTGGCTCAAGTAACCATAACCCTATTTTCCTAAGGGATAAAATAAAAAAAATCCAAGATTCAACATTTGGATAAAAATTCAAATTTTTACTTTATTTGATATTAACCTTTACATACGTCCCGGGAACTACACCTTTTCAATTTGTATTAAAAGTTGCAGCTACTTCATTACACTTTTGAACATTAAACCTTCATTTATCAAAACCTTTTTGTACAGTTAATAATAATTGTAATTCTGGAACTTCTCGATTATTTTCCTTTTTATTTTCATTTTTATCAGGATACAACGCACTAATCATATGATAATATATTTGACCTTGGATTTTAAAACAAAATGGACCTCTTTGTCTGCTATTGACATTGATTACATTGGAATTTAATGGTACGATAGCAAATGAATTATTATAAATTCTTATATTGTTTCTAAAAAGACCTGATTTCTCGTGAGATCCGTCCAACAACATTCCTAATTCATGAGGATATTCTACTACAGGTAATATAGCACCGCCATGGCTGCAACAATCATTATATGTTAACTTGTTAAATTTCTCTTTTCCAAAATATTTAGCTTTACAGTTCTTGCAACAAAACATTTCACCACGATAATGTTCAACAATATTAATAACATGTTGAGTAATGTCAATATTATATTCAATCTGACAGACAATTTTACTTCTTTTAACTACTCTCTTATCAGTAGGAACTAAATCCTTCTCATCATTTTACTTTCGTTTTAATTTATTTCTTTTGCGATATTCTTTTTGGTATTCTGCACTATTTTTCTTAATTTTTTGTTAATTACTATTAAGAACTTCTACAATTGTACTTTCAAATAAATTTTTATTATTTTCATTAAATACTGCCTGATCAAATACTGTCGAAGCAAAAATAATGAATCAAACAGTGCTTCATTCTCATCCTTCATGTTTTGTTTTAATTTTAGTCTTTTACGATATTTTTTTGATATTCTGCACTGCTTTTTTTAATTTTTTGGTTATTAATGTTAAACATATTTCCATTTTTATTTTGCGCTAGAAATTGTATGAGATCCATTGAACTCATTCTAATCAGATACTATTGGGGCAGAAAGAACCATACGTGAAGCAAACAGTGCTTTTTTCTCATCTCTCATGTCCTGTCTTAACTTAAGTCTTTTACGATATTCTTTTTGATAACCTTTACTGCCTTTGTTTCTTTTATGAGCAATATGTCAGGATTATCATTCCCTTTCAATTATTTCGGAGATTCCAATGTAATTTATACACATTTTCTGTTACAAACTTTTAAATCTGTTTTTTTACTTACAGTTTGTTGAGGTATTATTTTTTATTTTTCCTTATCAATTATTTTTTGTTTTAAATTGACTCTTTTACGATATTCTTTTTGATATGTTGCTTTGCTTTTTTTGTTCTCTGTTCAATATCGGTAAGAACTTTTTCTTTAATTTCTTTTGTTTGGGATAGTAAACAATTGTTATCTTCTGTAAGTTTCGCTTCATCCGTATTCTTAAAATCTAACTTTTTTTCTGCTCCTTGTTTGTCATATTTATTACAACTTCCATATTGTCCAAACTTTCACTATTCAAATTTAGACCTTTAACAAAATTGTGTGAATTAGTCCGAAAATGTAATAAAACGTTATTAGTAAACATCTTATACAAATGTTCCTTTAATAATGCTTGATTATATATAACATTTTCAGATTTTATATTAAAGTATAAGGAAGTAGCAAATGCAATTGCATATACGCCACAATCAACAGAATTAGGTTGCTGGTGCACATTTGGGAAAACTAACTTAGGTGTAAATGGATACAATCTGCTCAATAAATTTTGTTTGGCCTTCATTTAAGCATTTGGTATTAAGACTGTCATATACAAAAAGTTTATTTTTATCATAATAAAAACAAACCCAATGACCACATTTGGACAGACCACTAAACAATATTTCAATATGTGGTTTATGTTTATCGATTGGTTTCAGTTCATTCAACATATATAAATATGCTGAATTTTCCATTTGCATACTACCACCTGATTCAACCAATAACAATTTCTGAAACTTATATATGTGATTATCATTTAGCATCTCTTTGTTACGAATTACATTACAATCTTTGTCACTCAACATAAAATATTTTCTCCTTAAGTAAGAACTCCTTATTCAAACTAATTTCCAAACGCAAAGTAAATGAATTTTAATAGAAGGAAATAATATTTTTCATAAATCTTAGTATCAATTAATTGTTGTAGCATCATTTAACTATACGTTATTTTCTAATTAACAAACATTTTCTCTTTACTATTTATCTATCTAGCTCTATTTTTTTATCTGCTTATATCTTTACCTTCATTTCCTTATCTCTTTATCTTTATCTTTATCTCTTTTTCCTTTTATCTCTTTACATTTACTCTTCTTGCGTTTAGGTACTTATAATTTAATCATAAAACAATATAGGTTCAATGCACCCATGTGTGGTAAGCAACGGTTAATCACTTTTCACTTACCACGTTTTTTGCTTTTATAACTTCAAATTATTTAAACACTTATATCACTTTTCATTTATCACTTTGTTAGCTGGTATAACTTCTATTAATTTAAACATTTTGATCACTTTTGCTTTATCTCTCTTATTATCTAAACACTTTCACTAAACACTAATTTAAACAATGTAATTACTTAGCACTTTCTTTTCTTTTTTAACATCTATTACTTAAAATACTTCAATTAATTAATTAATTGAATTAATTAATTAAGTGAATTAATTTAAATTAATTTTCATATTAATTTTACACATTCACACACCTTTAAACCAAAATTTAAACACTTTAGTTCAAAATTGATTCAAACTTCGTAAATTACTTAAAACATATTTCAAAATGACTGCAAACGAAATCTTTTACATTCTCCCTCTCACCGTACCCACAAAATTTGTACGCTCTCTCACAAAAGAATCTAAGAAAACCTTATTGGAGCCTCCGTAGCCAATCAGATTTTGAAAGCTCTTCTCTTCTTTTTCTGGTAAATAAATCTGATATAGCGCCTCTACTTACTCTTATTCAAGTTTCTCTCTCTAACCAAAGTATCTAACAAAGATAGCACCTTAAGCATTCTTATCTCTTTCCAGTTTATAGAATTGTCATAAGACCCTCTCTTCCCCGCTAAAATTTAACGCATTGCTTTCTCTCTCAAATTAACTAAAGCAGTATAAGAGTTTCCTTTTCCCGTTTTTCTAACTCATTTATATGCAGATGAATTACGTTCGATAGGTAAAAATGTTTTAAAGGTTGTTCATCCCGTTAACAGATATCTGTAAAAATTCAAAAGCTACTATGATTTGCAAGACAATTATAAATTGTAGGTAATTTGAATTTTTTCGCCAAATTTATCTAATTTTTAAATTATTTAAGAAGATTTTAGTTTCTTGAGGGTGGCTGACCCCAAAAAAATGGCATGTGATTTTAGATGAGTTTCTGGTACAGTTTTGACTTTTGTACAATTTACTGATTTGATTTCAGCAATATTTCAACATCGTTGGTGCCTAATGAATGTAAAAATATTTTTAGGGTTGTTAACCCCCTCCACTTGCACCAGTGAACATCAGATAAGCTGTTCTATTTGCTATAGCAGGTAAAATTGAGTTTAATTTGATTTTTTGCATTTATTTTGCATCATTTTCTGATATTGTGAAAAATTTCAGATTTAAGAGGTAGTTTACCCTCGAAAAAATTTGTTGTTCTTTGAAAATTATTTGGTGGTAGATTCACCATGTCATACAATATATTTACTGAATTTTGTGAATGTGCTGCAATTATTAATTACGTTGGAAATGTAAAAATGTTTATAGGGGTAGTTCACCCCCATAACATTTTTTTCTATGAAACCGCAGAACACCACAACTATGTTTTTGATCCGCGAATAAGATTTTTTTTGCTGATATCGCATAAATTTTGAATGGTTTATTTTATATTGTCTCTTTGGCATAACATACAGATTTACTATGAACAATATGGTTCTCTATATGATTAATAAATATCATAAAAAGCAGTGAACCAAGATGGGAGCTCTGTGGAACAACGGAGGTTGCTAAGAATGCATTCGGGAAGGGACCATAACATTTAACATATTGCATTCTATTTGATAAATAATCAGTAAACCAGGATAGAGCAATACCTGTAACTCGATTAGCCGAAAGTTTAGATAATAACATGTCATGATCGACTCAGTCTAATGCCTTACAAAAGTATAGATTGAAGTATAGCATAGATTGATTCCACCTAATGACCCCGCTCTAAATTCTGTGTAATATATTGTACTTAAATGCAGAGATTAGTGCACACTGAGCGCCATCGTCTAAAACCGTGCTGCTCATGAATGAGAACATGTTTAAATGCATCATACAACTGTCATTAACTATACTCTCGGAAACCTTCGGGATAGCATTGAGGATAGTAATGGGTCTATAATTTTTAATATCAGATAGGTCACCAATCATATGTATTGGAACAATTACTCCATCCTTCCAAAGATCAGGAAAATATCTGAACCTCAATACTAAAAATTATTTGGGATACCATAAACATTAAAAAAGTGTAGTAAATATGAACATAAAAATTATCAATCATAGTATCTATCAACCCACAAAAATCATAAGCAGTATTATTAAACTTTATTTAAAATTTTAAGTTGAATCAAAAATATTTGTTCTTAGTCAATGCTACCTAAGTATAAATTTAAGGACTAGAAATCTGCTTTTTTAAGATTATAAATAACGAAATTTTTAAGCAAACTTGGAACAAGGATGTTCTTAGCTAATTAAATATCATATAATGGAGTAGCTGGGTGAGCTAAAGTTATAAAAGGCAAGTTAAGATAACCAAGAAAATGAAACGGATAATCTTTAAAAGTCTGCAAAGCCTCCTCTAAGCTAAATCAAAAATCTTTATATTTTCTAAGAACATAATCAGGTTGAAGGTAAGCTGAACAAATTAAATGATTAACGTTTAAAAGCTTAATTTGAACAAAAGCAATTTCAATTAAATTAACTTTGACGTTTAATCTATTACTCTAGTAGCGTTTATTTACTGCAATTAAGACACCTCCACCTCTAGAGCGATTGTCAGTTTATCTCTATCACACCTGTATACAACATAGTTGTCAATACCTAGTTCAGAACTGTCTATTTGGTTTGACAACCAAGTTTCAGTGAGAACTATCACGTCAGAAGTAAAAGCAGGAATAGCCTTTCGTATTCGGAATAGTTTGACAACCATGACGGCCCTGTGGATAGTATTTGCCTCTTTGTTTTTACTGAACCCACTGGCTGCATACCGAATTGAAATAAGTTACTGGATCCCATTCAAGACCTAGAGTCTTCACAGCACTACCCTCGTCCGTGATGGTGCGCGACGTTGTTGACTCACTCGAATCACCTACAAGACAAGTTAGTTCTGTTTTATTGAATTTCCATTTGTGTAATTCGAATTTTCCCTTACATAATGATAGTTTAGATGAAGCAAAATTGTTAATTGAACAACTTCAAAAATTATTTCAAAAATTATTAACACCTGTCAAAATGTGATCGACATACAAATCTTGAAGCAAAACACGGGAAGCCAATTCGTAATTGTTGGCTTCTTCAATCGCTAATTGACGTACGCAACGAATTGCAAGGAATGGTGCACATGACTCTCCGTACGTCTCGGTATTCAAATGATAATCTTGAATCTCGTCGTCTGGCGAAAAGCGCCATAATATCCTCCGGAAATCGCGATCTTCCTTTTCTATCTCGATTTGTCTATACATTTTTGTTAAATCGGCGGTAAATACAATGGTAAAGTTTTTTAAAACAAATTTTCGCATTGTTTCTCTTCATTGAATAGTTTTAAAGTTTTATTATCGTCGATCTCTTTGACTTCCCAAAATATTGTTAGTAAATCGTTTACATTTTCTCGATGAACGTGCAGACAGGTCAAAGCAGAAACGATTGGCGAATCTGTCGCTTGACTCTTTGCATCTCTTTTGCAACACTTTGCATCTCTTTTGTTATTTTTGGGACTACGCGACATTGAACATTTAATTGACAATTTGACACACGAGAATTTAACGTTATTTCGCAACTGTGATTTATTTTGCACGACATATTATTTAAACCGGATATGGATTCACCGAATTCATAACACTTTGTTCCAGTTTTGTTACATGCTGAGCTCGTAATGAAGTTCGCCTCACTTGCACTATCTAAAAGAATACGTAATTGGTGGACGGAACCGTTCGCGTGTTTAACGTTGACAACATCAGTCGATAATAATAATATATACTTATCTTTCCCTGAATTGAGGACGTGATGAGCCACTGGAGCAGTCGTCTGATTGGCCTCGTTCTTCGCAATAGTTTTCCTCGATGATTCTGTCTCCTTGTTGGCTGAGATGTGGCATAAGGTGTTGTGTCGACCTCCACATTCACGGCAGGAACTGGACTTGCATGATTTAACGAAGTGATCATTCTTTAAACAGTTCATTCAAAGTTTGAGTCGTTCGGCTTCAAGAATCCTGTCCTCGACACTCAGCTTCAGAGATCCTTCACATGAATAGAGGAAATGTGGTTTGTTGCACATGTAGCACATACCACCTATGTGCGAAGTTGATATAAGAGAAACTGGTCTATTGTTTGAAATTCCCTTACGAGTTCTTGCTGATTCTTTTGGGTTGGATTTGACCTTCAGATTGAAATTTGTATCCTTAATGAACGTATCGTTGGATGATGTCTTTCAATCCAGTAATGGGCACCTTCGTTGGAGAAAATTGATCATCGTGTCAACTTGCACGTCATTCTTCCCTTCAATAAATTCTTCCCAATGGCGTCTTTTGATTTTATCTATTTTCTCCTCCATCATGTACAATAGCGCGTTCCATTTGTCCGTGGGAAGTTTCATGCTCTTCAGAACTCTTAAATGCTTTTGTGTATGATCCACTAATTTCTGAAGTGCAGTTGACGACTCGATCTTGACTTGTGGAATCTCGTATAAACATTGTATATGGCGTTTGCGAAGAGTCTTGTCGTTGTCAAAACGGTCTTTCAGTAATTGCCAGGCAACTTGATAGTTTTCGTCAGAGATCTCGATTGCTTCGACGATTTTCGAGGCGTTTCCTGACAAGGCGCTGATCAAATCCTGGTGTTTTTGCACATTCGGCAACTCACTGTCATGAATCAATGTTTTGAAAGTATCGGAAAATCTCTTCCACTTCTCTATTTTTCCGTCGAAAGTGGGAAGATTAATGGTTGGTAACTTTACGTGCGAACTTGAATTTAGTAATGAAAATCTTTCACTTGTTGATTGAGTGGAAATTTGACGGAGAATCTCTGCTTGCTGTTGAATCACTTGTTGCAAAGTGCTCGGCGTACTTGCAGCCGTGTTGTTCCCTTCATCGTTTGGTTGCCGTGGTTTCAACATTTCTCGCCAACGAAGTATCAAAACCTTAACCTCTTCGTGTTGAGATTCAAATTTGTCCTCCTTAGCCAAATCTTCACTTGATAACTCGCTATACTCGATCATATCTTTCATGATAGCATTAAATTCTTGTTCAATTGTGTCCAATTTGTCTAAACACACTAGTATGTCCTCGTAATCTGGTCGAATCTTTTTTGCCTTGACATCTTCGACGAAAGTCCACATACGCGTCAACTTCGCTTTCACATAACCTCTTTTTCCTCGAAGCTTTTCAACACTCATTGTCGCAGATATTGACATTTTGATTCTACACTTGGCTTGAAAAAATTCACATAGCACGCTTGACTAACTACACTTGGCAATCTTGATTCGTGATTGCTTCGATAAAACTTGTGACACCTTGATAAGTTCTTATCAAAACAAATTTTGTACGAATTGGATAGAGTTTCACGTAACACTCTTTTACTTGTCCGAAAACGAAATGTGAATAGCACAAGCACGTTTTTTCGAAAATGCGGCGTCTCGAGAAAATTGGCCGCTTCTTGACCAAATCTTGCGATAGTTGACTTGTTGCGAATTCCTCGGTGAATTCAGTTGTCTGGATCTCTCGACGGATCCGGCTCGAAGGACCATGTACGGAATGGTAATTAAGACTCGATTCCAATGATGAAAAACACTTTATTCTTAAAAAAGAGACATTATTAAAAATTTACAATCCTTCTCAACGAACGAACATTTTTTAATCAACGCTTAAAATCACTAGACGGTCGCTCACCGGTTTTCGTGAGCCATCTCGTGGAGAATGAAAACTAGAATTAGAACTGAGACAAAGAGGCGCAAAATTTAAAGCGGGTATACGTACAGTTATAAATTCGATATTATCACGGATCATCAGGCACTCACTTATCTTTTATCCACGTCATATCAGAATGCTAGGCTAATGCGCTGGTTACTTTGTTTGCAGGAGTATATTTTTGATATTCTCAATTGCAAGGGTTCGGACAACTTGGTGGCCGAATTCTTTAGTCGCAATTTCCAAACCGAGAATGTGCCACGACATAATAATGATTTCTTATTATACGAAAAAGTACGAAAAAAGGTACGAAAAAGTCTCGAGGAAAGAGCGAGGGGGAGACGCAGAGTTATAAAAAGTCCTCGTTGATCGACATAAATAAAGAACTCTTCATGAAATTAAAAAATTTACTTATAAAGCAACAGAATGATTCTGATATAAAGGCTTTGAAGGATAAAGTATCTGTAAAATTTCGATTATTGGAAAAATCGTGAATTTCGTATAAGCAAAATGCTATTGATGATCAGGTGAGGATCTTATTACCTAAATGCCTGGTACGCTTAGTTATTTTTATAGCGTTGAAGAAAGTGACTCAAGATAGGAACGACCAAATCCAGTGGGCATGCAAAAAATGCAACGATCGCTCGAACAACGAATTAAAAATACAAAGGGTAGTAAGGTTGAAATCAGGGTCAATGATCTGGTTCTCTTGAGGGTGCCTTACTTTTTGGATGCGGCTGAACGAGTCACACACAGATTTTTTCTTTCGTATCGGTATAAGCAACTTATAAGTGTGAATTTTTTTGGCTCATCGTTTGTTTCTTCATTTGGCAAAGAAATGATTGGCTAAGATATGGAAAGCGGCTATGATGTTTAAGTATGGATTTGTGGCGTGGTATGTTGTGGATTGTAAAATGTATGGTGGTTATTAATCTAAAGGAAAAAATGTATCGAGCTTTCTTCTCCAAAGATAATTAATTAAATAATTTATCAAACCACCAGCATTATTCTTTAAATCAAAGAAACTACCATATCAATTGAGGTTATGTCAGCAGCTGAAAATTTAAGATACGACATTCTAGAGTTGTAAATTATACTTGATACATTCTGTTTTCAGAAATATTAGTTAAGAATGTTTTCTTCGGGAGGGTCGATATGAGCATATTTGAAAAAAAGGATTCCAGGTTTCAGACTTTGATTTAGCATCATTTAAAAACTTTTTATTGTTCAGTCATTTTGGTTTACTATTAATTGTACTATGAGTTCTATAATTATAGTTAAACCTTTATCATTTCAACATTTTCAGGGTACTTGAAAAAATAAAGTTATTCGTTGTATTCACGTCATGCGCAGAGCTCGTATTAAAAACATGTCTGCTTTTAAATACTGATAAATCAATTAGAAATTAGTGTATGTAAATTTTAAACCTGATTGGCTTAAAAGAACCACGTGATCTTAGCTCAGATGCAAAATAGAGAGTGAATGCTGCAAATCATTTCACGATTCTATTGGCGGAGAACTAACAACATATGTGCAAGTTTGGCACGCATTCAAAACATTTTTAAACTTTGTACATATGAAATATGACAGTATACAATTGCGCATGCGCAAATGTCACAGTATAATATTTCACGTGAAGAAATATCGCAGTGTACTATTACACATGAGCAAATATTGCTGTACACTGTACTATTGCGCATGAGTAACTGTTGCAGATTTCTATTGCGCATAAAAGTTTAGTACATTATATGCAAAATTGCCACAGAGCATTATTGCGCATGCGGAAATGTCACGGTGCACACTGGTAGAATTTCTGAAAAACCTGTCCAAAAGTCAACAAATAGTACGATTTTTATAACCAATAATATTCAGTGTTTCTAAGGTTGCTGTATGAAGATTTTTTATGCGTTAATAATGTTAACACATTAATTTATATATTTTTTTACACTTTATAATGTCACAGTTGTTTCCTATCACATTATGTGCGTCCACGCGCAGTCATGTCCAATTAGTATCTATCTTGTCACTTTCGACATGCAATCATACTTGGCGTCGGTCGCTGGAAAGCGCGGGACAATGCTTAAGGCGGCTTTACATTTAATGCTCGTTTACAATGCGCGCGATCTCACCTAAGCGAATTCCCCACAGCTGATTTAAAATTTGATATCAGAATTTAAAAATACAAAATGGCGGATCCGAAATGGCAGACAAATTTTTTCAAAAATTTTTATTTTTATGACATTTATTATTCTAGGGTTTTCGAGGTCGCTCATTACGAATTTGATATCAGAATTTAAAAATTGAAAATGGCGAATCCAATATGGCTGAAGTTTTTTTTTAAATCTCGATTTTCATGAAGCTTATTATTATATGGTTTTTGAGGTCGCTGATTACGAATTTGAAATCATCGTTTAAAACTCAAAAATTTCAGATCCAATATGGTGGACAAGTTTTTACAATAATTATTGAATATCAGCGAATTATGTATCTAAAGTTTCTTCTGATTGTTGTTAGCAATATTGACACACAATTTTAACCATTTAATATACTAAAAGATAAACTTCCGATATTCAATAAATCGTCCCCCACATCACCGCGAGTTTTCTGATTGTTGACAATGCCTCGTAAGGCGAGGTGACAAATGTTGAATAGTTAGGCTGATTCAATTTTGTGTACTAGTTTAAATGTCCGCGCATGTGAAAATGTTTGACGTAAACTTGAACTAAACATTGCATGCAATATTCGCATAAATGCATATTTAAGTACCAAGATAGATTGAACATTAAATGCAATGTTCGGTTAAGTTTTGGACGTTCTGATATTTGGCGTTAACTTCGACTAAACATTGAATGCAATTTTCTTCCTAATGTGTACTTAAAAGTATGCTTATGCGATTACTGCATGCAATGTTCAGTCGACGTTAGCGCTAAACATCCAAACGTCCAAAACTTAATTGAACATTGCATTCAATGCTTAATCTACCTTAATGCTTAAATATGCATTTATGCGAATATTGCATGCAATGTTCAGTCCAAGTTTGCGTCAAACATTTTCACATGCGCGAACATTTAAACAAGCACACAAAGTTGAGTCAGTCTCGCTATTCAACATTTGCCACCTCGCCTTGCGAGGCATTGTCAACATTTAAAAAACTTGCGGTGCTGTGTGGCGGTATTTGAGAGAACATATTTTAATTGAATATTAAAACAATAATTTTGAATTAAATAAAATTTATTTTTTAAACTGTAACAGATTTTAGTTTTAGTAAAATTTGTTATAATATTATTCCGATGATGAATTATTATTAGGATCGTTTCAATCAGAATTGACAAAGTTTGCTGCGCTCACAAAACATTCACTTTTCTAAACAATAACAATTATTTGATTAAATATTTGTTAAACAAGTTGTTTACCATTCATGTACGAAGCTAAAAATTTTGCAAAATAAAAAAAATGTATCTTCCTAGGTGCATTATTAAAAAAGATAATAATTAACAACAAATATTTATTTAAACAACTTTAATTGTTAGCGTTGACTAATTTTACTTACTTTTCTATTACATATATTATATTAAATTTAAGTAGCTACGAAGTTTAGAAAAATCGAAAACTCTCAAATTCGTTATATAATTAATGACTTATGAATACTAAATTGTTAAAACAATTAAAATATAGCAAAAACTTTAGTTCAAATTTAGTATTTTTCGGTGTCTGACAATTGTAGTAAAAAACCTTTAGGAAATTATTCGTCAGGAAATTATTTTGCAGGTCCAATCTTAAGATTTCAAAATATTGTATTTCTGTACATTTTTAGACCAGCCTACACTACCGTCCGAAATTGTCAGTGCGATCGAACCGACTGCAGTGAAATATCACTCTTGACTTTGAATTAAGGTATCTCAGTTGATAAATAAGATAGAAACTTGGGTCTTAAAAATTTGAAAAGCTTATTAAATTCTATGTCTGATGATCTGTTAACTAAAATTTTCTGATTTTTCAAAGAGGTTTTCTTATCGAATAAGCTAGCAAAAAAATTCTGTAATTTTTCGATTTTTGTGCAGTGTGTTTAACTTTTGGTCAAAACTATAAAAGTTACAATAAAAACTACAAAATTATACCATGTAACCTCAAACATATAAGCATAAATTTAAGCCATGAAAACCTAAAAAATATTTAGTAGTTCCTGAGAAATCGTTGAAATGTCCGAGTATGTTTCTTAATAGTCTACCGCTTGATCGACGCTTTCGTGGATCATGCTGCTTCCCTCCTCCCTTAGTTCAGGGCCCAATAAGCAAGATCACAAGTAGGTACTCTCGAGTAAGAGGTAAAACTGTACAAGGTGCACCTTCGAGGGTAACTGCTTGAGTTCTTGCCTATTCGGCCCTGAACTAAAAAAAGAGGGAAGCAGCGTGCGCCACGAAAGCGGTGATTAAGCGATAGACTATTAAAAAAATATACTCGGACATTTTCAGGGTTTTCTCAAGAACTACTGAATATTTTTTAGAGTTTCTGGGGTTAAGTTAATGCTTACATGTTAATGATTACTCGGTATAAGTTCCAAGTTTTCATTAAAACTTTTATGGTTTTAACTAAAAGTTGAACACATTGCACAAAAATCGAAAAATTATATACTTTTTTTTGCTAGCTTATTCGATTAAGAAACCTGTTTGAAAAATCAGTTATTTTTAATGAACAGATCATCAGACGTAGAATTTTATAAGCTTTTCAAATTTTCAAGACCCATGTTTCTATCTAATTTATTAACTGGTTTGGTTTGGTTGTTGGCCTTGTGTCGCGAGTGATTATTCACTGCAGTCGGTTTGATCGCACTGACAATTTTAGACGGTAGTTTTACTTGATACACAAATTCTCAAAAAGTCGCAAAAAACTCTTTGATATTCTTAAACAATCCACTTTTTAAAATATAAAAACGCTTACTTTAGCGCAGCAAAATGCAGCCATAAAATTATATTTAACATTTAATAAAAACTTTTGAAGACAACTTTTTTCAATAGAAGAAATTGTTAAAAAACTTTTAATAAACAATTACGAACAAAACGCTAAAATGTTTATTGTAAACTTAAATATATACCTTGAATTTCATTCTCCATGGTTAGATGATATTACAACACATTCATTTTCTAGTACTTTTAATACTTCCACCTTTTCGGGGTGTTCGCGATACCGCTAAACATGTCGCGACAGGCTTGAATTCAACGGTTGCAGAGTTCTGTTGCGCATGCGTCAATATTGCAGTTTGCTTTGGCGTATGCACAAATGTAATGCAAGCAAATATGTCATAATGATTGTTTGCCTTTCCCCTACTATTGCAAAAAGTTATTCAAGTTTGGTATAGGGGGGGGGGGGATCTAGAGAAGAACGCTTTCTGGTACAAAAACACAAAGCATCCATCTTGCAAGTTCTCCGAATCTTATTAAATAACTTTAAATTTACAATTACAGTAGCTTCTTTATGCAACAGAAAGCATTCATCTTGTAATTCCCCTTACCCTAATTGAATAACTTAAAAAAATGCATCCGTGCAACAGAAGGCAACCATCTTGAAATTTCCTCCACGAAAATTGAATTAGCTTATTTAATTATTCACACAATGCTCTTATTAATCACCAGGATGCGTGATTTAAGATTTTAAAGCAAATATTAGTAATACCTCAACAAACAAACTAAAAACTGTAGGTGTATAGAAAGAGTATTCTTAAAAGAAAAAAGAATCGTACCAAATAAAATTAAAATATCAAGTTACTCTATTAAAATCGCAAAAGTGCATAAACATAAAAGTGGGCAAGAAACTTCTAATAATAAAAGATTGCTTCTTAAGTCTGATTGAAACAATAAAATTACGTAAAACTTCGTTAACATAACTAAAATGGTAACAGTTAGACACCATAGCGACCTCTTGCTCCTATGTCAAGATTAAGGGTTAAATCCCTAGTGCGTCGATATACCCGCTGGGTCGATTTGCCTCACGCACCCTTAATATTGTACTATCTCACATTTAAAAATTTCACAGTGTACTATTGCGCATAAGTATTGCAGTATACTGTTGCGCACGCGCTAAAATCATGGTGAAATATTGCGCATGAGAAAACGTCGCAGATTTATATTAGGCATGTAAAAATGCCACAGTGCACTATTGCGCATGCGTAAATGTTACAGTATATTATTATTTTATATACGAAAATGTCACAATGCCCTTTACGCTTGCGCGAATGTCACAATTTACAATTTCACATTCAGAAATGCCATATTGTATTATTGCGCATGCACAAATGTGTCTCTATATTTATGACAGAGTAAAAATGTCCCAGAGTATAATTTATTATTTTTTAAAACTGTGTAATCCTTTTTTCCTTAAAAGTTATTACTTTTATTGAACAATGATGTGGCGCCATATGACGTAGCGTCTTACTACATGGTTATATATATAGGAATCACCAGGAAGCGTCCTTATTGTAAGTTCCCCCACTTTAATTGAATAATCTTATTATTCAATTCTTATTAATCATACAATGCACTAATACGAATAAGTTATTAAATAACTCAAAATTTACAATGGCAGCAACTTGTTTACGCAAATCTCAAATTGCACGAATCAGCATGCGTAAACATCACAATATATTATTACACATGTAAAAATGTAAACCACAAACTGTCGGTATCGAAATTCATAGCGGACACAAATTTTAGAAACATCTTAACATTTACAAGTTGTTATGCATATCCTTTCCTGTATACGGCAAATTTTGAAATATTATCACATTTTCAAAGGCCAAAGCACAATAGATTCTTGAACGGGAACGCAATCGTAGGCGCAAACGGAAGAATGTGTTAGAGAAACAACGCGATATATGTCTATGTTTTTCTAACTCATTCTTCCGTTTGCGTTTACGTTTGGGATTCCGAATCGATTGTGCTTAGGCCTCAAGTCGACATGTCGATGTGCATATCCCTCCCTGGAGGGATTAACATCGGTTAATTGTGCGCGAGATGCGGTAAGAAAAGACGAAGTTTCCATGCTAAGATGGCGTCAAAGGGCATAAACTCTGTTTCCCAAAGGAATATACTTTGAAAAGGCGCGCGAAAAGACGTCTTTTCTTAGCATGAAAACTCCATTATTACTTACCGCATCTCGCGCACAATAAACCGATATTTTCTTGCATGTGTGGTATAATGTGTATTATGTAAAGTTTAGACTGAAACAAGAAATAATAGCAGAACTGCAATTTGTAGTACAGAATAAGTCAGGATCGATTCGTTTAAGGCTGGAGCATCGTGTTCGAACCTCATAATATATATTTTTTCTAGTAAACATGTTTGGGTGATTTGCAAATAACTATCATTTTACATGTCACTATTGATAAATTACCAATACAAATATTTTTTGCGTCAACTACCTTAAATACCAAATAATGGCAGTCTATTCTAGAGGATGCGTAATATTCAGCTGATAAACTAATCATTGTGATAGTTAAAATTACGATAGTAATCCAAAATTGTCAGGACCGTGGCATGTCCCTTTTTAAAATTTCAAGTTTACTTTCTACCAAAATTTCAATTTGGTCTAATATTTTAATTCCATCTTGACTATTTTAAAGTACAAATATAATTAGATGTTTTACCTACAAAAACATTTTTAATTTAATCATATTCTTTATATATGAGCACTTTGCTTCATGTCCTTAATCTTTACAATTTTGTACACCTGCTTACAAAAGCGTTATTTTAATACTTACTTTCACTTTTAATTTTCTTTTATTTAAATTATTTTTAAGCAGAAATGTCAAAATGAAATTATCGAGCATTACTAATGGAAACATTTAAAAATTATTTACTTTGATTTGACAATTCTTACGCGCTTTCTGTTTAAAAGAAACTTATGGTCAGTACCGAGGACATTTATTACTTGAAAGTAAAATGATATTTTTTTAATTTATTTGCAAAGAAAGGTAATATATATTGAAAATAATTAACCTACATTTGGATAACTGAAAACTTGTAATATCAATTAAACTACGCTAACATAAAGTCAGTTTGCCTGGACCATGGATGTTAGGACCGTGGCTACTTGAAAAATATACATTTTTTAACGTTTTTAAATGTTGTTTGATAGAATTTAGCGAGTTCTCAAAATAAATTCTTTAGAAAATAGTGTTAAACATTTTACGAGAGTAATTTTTACAGTAAAAGGACAATAGTGCATTGTGCGCCAAGTATCGAAAGTAGCTGTTTCCTGACGAGTGCAAAGGCTGATGCCGGAGAGAAACAAGTGCAGCAATTTGGACGAAGACGGAATATGCTCTTTCGTATGCGGTGCACACAGCACTTTGTGCAACACCCGTCAAGGAAAAGCGCAATTTTGGAAGGTTAGGTACAATAATTATTAGGTATAGTGATATGCAATATGATTAGGTATAATGATGTGCAAGACTTTCGTTGGCCCCGCATACAAGAAATCTCGAGTTACGCAACGGAGTCCATCAAAACTGTCACTCTTCCCCTTCTTCCCTGTAGAATCTTAATTTTTTAAGCTTTTTTCTATCAAAAAAGACTAAACAACAAAAAAGCTTAAAATAGACTATGCGCAAAGTGTTATATCACCACAAAGTGTGAAGGAAAGTGTACATTTCTGAACATTATGCAAAAAAGACACATTTCGTGCACACTGTCCATGAAGACATTACACAAAAATTATTTTAAGACACATCCCTTAGGAAAAGATAGTACTGCCAAAAGTACTAGTCAAAGTACTGGAATAAGTGCTGGATGAAATAATGGATAGATCATTGAAAATCCTAGTATTAAATTTTCCAAGTAATGTCAAAAACTAGCTTAACAGAAAAATATATTTCTATGGTATTTGCGCTTGAGCACTAATTTATTACTGAACACAATGCTTTAAAAAAATTAAGCGTATGATTACTGTTATTACCAATACTCGTTTCAGTACTCAACCTAGTACTTATCCCAATACTTATTCTAATACGTACTCCAGTAATTATTTTCATAAGGAACCAATTTAATAAATATTTTACATAGAACAATAAATTAGTTTCGTTTTAAGGAATTAAATTTTCTTCACTTGTTAATTTGTATTTTTAGTATAAACAAGCTTTTCTCAGAGCCAATCGAATTTTTTAAAGAGAAAATGTGTCACAGAAATTAAGTCGAATTTATTTTTAATTCTTACGGTAATTTTCCATAGAATTAGCTGTTTAATTTATCATAATTGACATTATTTAAGACTCTATTAACTAACTAACAAATAAAAATTGAAAAAAAGGAAAGTAAATTTATAGAACTATATTATATTAAAATGTCTTTAAGTGCACGCTTAAAAAATTAAAATTCCTAAAATAACACAGCCACACAAAAAAAAAGTTCTGATCTGGGGGTCTGACTATATATTTTCTATGTTTTTTGGGTCGCTGAATCCGAATCCGAGGCTCATTCAACCCCATCACATCAGGTTTTTGAAAAAACCTCAAAAAACCAATATGGCGGACACTTTTTTGTAAAATTTATCGGATTTGCTTGAAACTCGCTACTCAAGGGTTTTTGGGGTCGCTGATTACGAATTTGAAGTCAGCTTTCATAAATTCAAAATGGCGGATCCAAAATGGCGGACATTTTTTTGAAAAATGCTGGATTTGCTTGAAACTTGCTACTCGGGGGTTTTTAGGGGCGCTGATTACGAATTTGATGTCAGTTTAAATTTATCATATCAGGATTCGGACATAATCTAAAAAAACCTACAATTTGTGCTATTAAACGCGCGTAATTTCTTGAGTTTCAATGTTTATGTTATCACGTCTATTTTACTTAATAATTTACCGTTGGCATTTGCGTTACCCGATGTACACCGCGAGGATGTTGCACGATCGGATTTTATACATCATGTATCTCTTAAAAGGGCTGGTTGTTAATGCTATTTGAGGAAGAGTTTTTTTTTAGAAACATTTATCACTTTAATTGTTTTCTTTTTTTTTAATGTATCTGGTTCTCTTTTTCTCAAAAGATCTATTTAATGGATTTCTTTTTCGTTTCATCTCTTGATCTTGTGTTTCTCTTTTTAGCATCCAGCAAAAATCTGCAAGCATGTTAACATCCCTGCGTCCTTGCTAACGAGTTTCAACCATTTTAATGTCTTGGTGAAAACGTTCATCTTGTTCTTCACTGAAATGTCCTAGGTTTTCTGGAAACTCATGAGAGAACAAAAAATGCAGCTTCAAGTTCATCAAGCACCCTTGTTTTTCGTAATTTTGAATCATTTTGGCGACTAGTTCCTTATATTGTTGACTTTTTTTGTTCCACAGGAAGTTCTCAGCAACTGCTTGGAAACTTTGCCAAGCCGCTTTCTCTCGATTGTTCATCGTTTTAATGAAATCAGGA
>WNHD01000565.1:0-28699 GCA_011057455.1 Ganaspis sp. Gsp50
ACTTTGGATTTTTTCGAAAAACGTGGTTTAAAACAAATAAAAATTTTTTTTTTAGTAACTATCAATATTTTCTTGTAGTTAAATAGTCAATGAAGAAATATTTGGACTAATAAATTTTTTTTGTAAGATAGCTTTTTTGTAAACGAGCTTTTTGCACAAAGTACCCGGTTTTGCTCCACCTTCCCCTATGCTTCATATATGTTTGAATATGTTTGAATATGTTATAAAAATTTTGCATCGTATATCAATTTTTGAGTTTCATGTTATGCATTTATTTAATTTGACAATGAAAAGAAACATTGTTTTCGTGAATGATTTAGTTATAAGGAACTCATTTCTCCAAATTTGAAAAAGTTAAATATAACTAATTTAATAGTGAAAAGTCAGTCACTTATTCAAATATGTAGTAATATTTGACTCAAAAAGGGATAAAAGGCTAAAAAGGTTTAAAAAATGCTAAAATAGTAGTCAAAATTATGTAAACTTAACTAATATTTTTTAACTAATTATTAGTCAATTATTACTATTAATAATTTTATTAATTATTACTATCAATGGTTGATTTTTATGTATTGAATTTTCTCTTTCTCTATTAAATTAGTTATATTTACCTCATTTAGACTTAGAGAGACACTTTTCCCATAATCTATATGAAAAGTCCTTTTTAAAGTACATTTTATTATTATTTTTATCTAAATCATTATAATTATAGTTCATTTTAATTTATTGGATAAATAATTTCGACGATTTTGTAATTTTGTGTAAATTTTTGCATGTTTAAATCCACAGTTCATAATTACAAAGGTAAATAAACCCTGAAAACTGGTTCTTACCCTTTATCACCTGTTGGATTTTGAATATCTCGAGATTCTCAATTATCGATATCTCGAAGCGGGATTTGTTGAAATCGAAGTTTTCCGCCGGTTTCACTTTAATGCGGACCAGCCTTAACGTAGTAATCTAGGGGTTTCAGTAATTGAATCGTCTACATTCTAATTGGTAGACAAATTTAAAAACTTTTAGAACTAAGAGAAATTCTAACCATTAGGAAATTAAATTTCCGTCCGGAAAGTTATTGATTAGCTGCAATCTTCTTCAAAATAAAATATGACAGTGTCTCTTAGCCAATCACAGAGCTACTTTCTGATGTATCCAAAATGAAACGCAAAGTGATAGGCTAGTTGTAATTGTAGCGATGGCGTAAACAAACAAAAAGCTGATGCGAATGAACGCGCAACTAACAGCAGCGATGGTTGTTTTGGAAAAAAGATGTTGCTTGATTTCTGTGAAATTTACTGCTTTTTCGTTTTTGTGATAAAAATAAAAGTGCATCAGACAAGTGTCCTCAAGTTTTGTGAACATTTTATTTATTAAAATTGGACTGAAATATTTATAAGCGTATTGTATCAAGTTTTTTTCTTACGCATTTTGCAACTTTTCAAACAACATAACCTCATTCTTACATCTTTAGTATTTGCAAAATAGTGCTTTTAAGAATGCATACGTACTTTTTTGCATTTAGTAAATATTTGCAAACTCTACGTATATTTTAATTTATTTGTATGTGCTCATAATTTTTTTAGATGGAAGTTTTTCTTTTCAAAAACTTGACATCTATGTCTTGTTGGAGACAATCTTACAATCGTCTCTTCAATTCCTCTATTAGAGAGGCACTTTAAAATTGAATAAATAGCAAAAAGAGTGTTTTAAAAAATGTCAATCGACGATAAAAATGTTGTTTATGAAAACATCGCAATGGACACTGAAGAAACTATTATTGAAGAAATGGTATGTCATTATTCAATGTTAACTATATTTGGCTATTTTTTGTTAAAACTGTTTATAATAATTAATTTAAACCGTAGATTCAGTTTTATGTTAAAATCGAGCGTTAATTTAAAAATGTACTTAAAAATTACTTTTTCAACTATTTATAGGTCACGGAGGAAGAGTTCAAAATTGATCCAAATATTAATTTAATAAAAACAGAAAGGGTTGATTCTTTTAAAAAGAAAATTGATTATGAGGATGATGCTACTAAACCTGAATCAGTTTTTATTGGAGTTAAACAAGAATGGTCAACAGAAGTCGAAGCTCCAGTAAAAAATTTGGTAAATTCAAATTCTAGTTAATTGAATCTTGTTTTATACAACTGAAAAATTAGTATAATTGTTTGATTAAATTGTATTTTGAAATTCTAGTAAAATTTTCATAGATTTAAGTTGGTATCTGTAAGTTAAAAATTTTTCGCCAATTCTAAATCTTCCAATGTTTCAAGAAATTTAGATAATTACTGAAATTTATTGTTTTTTGAATAAAGGATTCTATGGATAGCGATGATGAAAGAACGGAATTCTATATTGAAAAGGAAACTGATGTCGATGAAGAAGAGGAAGATGATGGTGAAGAAACCATAGCAATGTTTGTTACAGCATCTGGTCAACAATTAGCACTTTATGCAGTTGAAGATTCTGATGATTATTTTGCTGTTGCCGTTTATGATGAATCCGGCGAACCACCATCAAATTTCCAATTTCTGATGAAGTATTTACTATTTATTACTTTTTATTTTGACAATTTTTACTTTTTTTTTAATTTTCTTTTTTTTTTGTTTTCACTATTCGTTATATTTTTGCAGACAACAATTCTGAATTATTTTCCTTAATTTTTTGCAAATCAGATAAAAAGGCAAGTTGATAATTAAAATTAACTTTACAGATCAGATGTAGAAAGATTAATACGAGAAGGAGCTGTGCGAACAGTGAAAAAACCAACTCAAATAAAAAAGCAGTTAGTAGCTTCACAACCGCCCGTATTTGCACAAAAAGATGAAATAATTGAAGACATAAAACCTTCTGGAAATCAACTAGAAACAAATTGCCGTATTGTTGACAAAAGATCGAAAATATCTGCAAACAACGTAAAACCTGTAATTGCAGGTGTGTAATTTGTGTTTCAATTTTATTCTCCAATTTAGAAACATTATTTTAAATTTTGTACTTATTTCACAGATCATCCAGCATCGAAAATCATTCGCCTAGAAGATTCTGGCAGTGAAGATGAGCTCGTTGAGCAATCAACAGTACAATACATTCTTTGTGATGGAGATCAGTCCGACACGGAATTGACATTTGATGAAATTCAAGCGACTCTTCAAGGATTGAAAACAAACAATGTTGAAAAACATCACAAAAATATATGTATCGAAAAACCTGAACATAAGAAATCGAATAATGGTTTATTATATATTACTTCGCCCCCCATTCGTAACACTAGTTATAGAACCTGTTACTCAAATCCTGTAAAGTTCGAGCCACCTTCTCCAGCACCAAGTCCCGTAAAACGATCTCACATATCCAACACATCGATCATCGGATCGAAACAAAATCACGGAGTAAAGCGCGAGTTATCGCCAATATCAGATTACTACACGCCCAATACTTCTGCGAATTTGTCTCTCTCAGAAAGTTTGACAAATACAAATTCTCAGTCGAAAGTCAAACGACCCAGAAAACAACAATTGACTTCAGTGAATCGGGGAGATTCTGAGATAATAATTCAACCAGCTTCCATGTTGGAAGAGGAGGAGGAAATACCGATCCCAAGAAAGAAGGGAAGACGAAAAAAGAAGCACGACAAGGTATCTAAATTGCCGACAAGGAAGAGTACAAGAAGACGACGTACGCGTGTGGAAATTATAGATCTTGACATTGATGATGATGATTCCGATGAGGTCTCATCAAGGAAAGAGATTTTGGAGATAACACTTGACGAGAATAAAGAAAAAGGCTCTAGTGATAAAGAAAATGAAGTGATAATGGTTGGAGATTCCGATGACGAGGAAGAAGAGTCTTCAAAAGCAGCAGCTTTGAAATGTAAGCATTGTTCAAAGATGTTCAAACAAAGACGAGCCTTCGATTCGCACATAAGAATTTGTGGCAAATTAAGAGGCAGATCTCGAAGATTGAGTGATAGGCTGAGTACGGACGAGTCAGACAGCGAGGACGAAAGTCCGAGATATAAGAAAATCAATAAAAGTCAGAGTTCAAAAGGGAAACATTCTAAAGAGAAGGGTTCAAAACCGAAAAAGGAATATACGTGTAAAACGTGCGAGGAGAAATTCGATATGGTTGTCTCTTTAGCACGTCACGTTCGAGCTGAACATTCACCTAGAAAACGAGGAAGACCAAGTAAAGCTGATTCGAAAAAAATGAAACTGCAGGAACTGGTGAGAATTAAAAATCAGCAAAAGAGGAACGCTGAAGAGAGATCTAAACGGAAGTATGAAGAAGATGATGATGATGAAGACGAAGATACATCAGAAGATGAAATACATTCAAAGGAACCGGAATATTCATCAGAGGAAGAGACAGTTTCGAAAAAACCAGAGAAATCTAAATGTCTAGAAAAATTAGATGAGGAAAAATTAGCCGAGGAGAAATTAGACGAGGAGAAATTAGACGAGGAGAAATTAGATGAGGAAAAATTAGATGAAATTGTTTCAAAAGAAAGTGAAGAGCCGGAGAAAGTTGAAGAAAATGAGAAGGAAACAGTTGAACATCCAAAGGAGTTGAACTTGAAAAAAACAGAAAAAAGTTGTGAAAATGATTCGTTAAAATTAAGAGAAGATACGCAGCCCAGGAAGCAACTAGACAAAAAGAAATTAATGGATTTGCATCGAAAATGGAAATTTGAAGAATTAATTTGTACAGTGTGCAATCGATGGTTCCCCAGTGCTTCCGCTCATGAAACTCATAGTTTGCGGCACTTCACAAAACGAAGTTTAGGAATCTTTAAATGTAAGTATTGCAGAGTCTCATTTTTCTTTTTTCTTTCTTTTCTCTTTTTTTCGTTTACAAATTTTTAATGAAAAACGTTTCTTGCAGCTCGGAATAAGCTCTTAAAGTCTCAATTCATGTACATGAAAAATAAGAAATTAAACGCCAAAGCTGAAAAGAGTTTACAGTCTGAAGAAAGTGAAAACCTGAAGAAAACTCAAAGTGAAGAAGAAACAACAGACAAAACATCTGCCATTAGACGTCGAGGGAGACCGCGAAAAAATCCATGAAATGTTTAATTAACAGAACACAAGCTTAGGATATTAAATTAAAAAAACAATTCAAAAGTCTTGACAGACTGACCAATACGTGAAATACGTCTGTTTTGACGAGAATAATTTTCTTTGAAAGAAATTGTGAACCTCGTTGGGTTTTTGCCTTCGACAGAAGCGAATATGTTTTTTTACCTCGTAAATTCCTTTTCAATTGCTGTTCCTTTTCTTTGTTCATTAAAATTGAAAAAGTTTTCTTAATTGATGGTGCAGACGCAGATTTTGTTGTAAATTTTAAATACAATTAGTGGATATACGCTACATTCGTTTTATGATCGTTACAAGAAAAATTATTAAATTAGATTTATATAATAGGTTATTGATTATTCGCAATAAATATTTCTGTGTAACTTTATTTAAGTGGTATGAAATTAATATAATTGTAAATAATACAATAACGCACTCTTCGCAAGAGTTATTTCAATCACGCGGAATACCTATTAGTGCATTGTGTTTATACGAAAATAATATCTTTGATTTATAAGATATAAACAATTCTTATAACTGTCGCGATAAAGTTCGCTTGTAATATTTTCAGAATAGACTATGATATTAAAGTATTTGAACTATTTGACTATTTGTTATCAATAGTTAGCATAAAACGCATAATTTATGTAAATTACAAGAATTTAGAAGACATTTTAAACTCAGACAATATAAAAACTATTATTTTAAAACTTAGAATTCAATTTTAGAATTAGATCAAATTTTATCTAAGTTACGAATGCATTTTAAAACTTTTCAATAAATAATTAATTGTAGATTGTTGTCTTTCTGATATTCATCCTGGAATAATTTTTATTTCGTATTGGATCCATAAAATATAAATCATTAATATTTTTACTTTAATAGATAACATATATTTAATTCAATAGATAGCATATATTTATATCAATAGATAACATATTTAATTCGATGGATAACATATATTTAGTTCAATAGATGACATATTTAATTCAATAGATAACAAATATCTTTAATTCAATAGATAACAAATATCTTTAATTCAATATAATAGCAAATATCTTTAATTTAATATCTTTCTCTATACAATAAATAATAAAAATACTTTTACAACATAATGCAAGATAATAACTGACAAGAATTTTTCAAACGGGATTCACAAGTTAAATAAAAACAATATATTTTCAAGTTAAAGACAAAGTTTATTTAGTTCAGTGTACACAAAGGATCTATTAACAATTCTATCTTTTTACTTTTTTTTCTTTCTAAGAAAATAGACATTTTTATCTAATTTTGCACTTTATACACAAAATTTTATTTACATTTAATTGAGATCAACATTTACAAAGGTAAGTCAGTACATTTCAATTTTATTTATTTTTTCAATAGATTCTTGGTACATATATTTTTCTTCAATTAAAATCATACAATTTTTTCTTTAATGAAATCAATGCGATTCTTCTAAATAAACTTACACATTTTTTTTTCCCTAATAAACATTGATACAATTTTTTCCTCAAATGAAAATTAATAAAATGTTTTTTCCGACGAAAGTTAATAAAAAATTTTCTCTAACGAAAGTGACAATTTTTTTTTTTTTTTTTTTGTAAACCTAATATAAAATTGAATACACAATATTCGTACAAACACGTATTGCAGAAAATTACTTACAATTGCTTTACAGTAATCCGATAAATGTTTGCAACTTGCGCTCATAAATTATTCTAAACGTTCACCGAAGCATAATTTATTTTTAAATAAATTCATTTTAATAGTGGATAGCAACCATGAAATTGTTTGATATCTTGTTTTACAGATATTTTTTCGTGTTTCTACTTTAATATTTTTTAGACAACTGAGATAAATGAAATTTCATTTCATAGTTTTTATCTTAAGTCCCTTTGACCAATCACCCTTCTTTAGGTGTCATTTCAATTGCTTATCACTTATGATATGCAGTGCGTTGATTCCCAGTCGCTCCATTAAAGGATTGACCGAGTTTAGTCAAATTGAATGGGACAAAAGTTCAATGTATTGTGCACTCATACGAGCCACAGCCTTGTAAAGAAAATTTCTACCAAGACCAAATTAGCCAAAGAACTTTAAATTTGAGACAAAAATCGAACGAATTCAATTTATAGCCTCAGTCGTCTTTACTCCCTTCCTTTTGCAAATTTTTTTGCAACACTTTCAAATAATCCAGTGTCTTTTAATTTAACTTTTGAACAGCAACGTAAACAATCATTCGAAAATAAGTTAACAATGTATAACATGTTCAATTTTAATTAACAATTGTTTTGAGTAATTTATGATCATGAGCTGCAAATACTTTCGGAGTTTATAAAATAGTATTACTGAGTTTATAAAATAGTATTACGGAGATTATAAAATAGAAAATAATTACGAGGTTTATAAAATAGAAAATAATTTCGGATTTTATAAAATGGAAAAACAATACTAACAATATAATAATTTGAAATCATAAAAGTTGATTTAAAACAAATCTAAAAGTTATAAACAATTTTCCTGAGCATTCTGTTCATAAAAAATTAATAACAATATCAAAATATTTCCTGTAAAATTAGTTCAATTTTAACTATCAATTGGAAATTATAAATGTTGAATGTTGAAAAACGGTGACAATGAAAATAAATGCGCTGAATATATTTTAGAAGAATAATATCAATTTTTGTTTTCATAGGAACAACAGAATTTTCAGATAATATATTTTGTGCGAAATTAATTTCCATCTGCATTTTTTTTATCCTTCATGTAGTGAATATTATTTTTAATGATATGAAAAAATGTATGACAAATTCACGTATTAGCTTCGACTTAATATTTAGCGAAAACTTAATTAATTAGATGTAAAAAAAATTGAAATTTCTTTGATAGAAAGCAGATTTTAAATATGCGATAATTATTTTTATAATTACATGTTTTATACATTTTATTTTTTTACTTTTTCATTTATTTACGTTTATTACGTTCTTTGTTTTTTTATGCAACAAACTTGCATTCAAGTAAAAAATGTATCTGCATTTCTCAAATGAAAATTTCAATTTTAATTGAAAATATTTTTAAATCAAGATCAGGTTACACTTTCAATTTCGAAAACTTTCAAGTATTTTTGATTCGTTGATATTTAATTGACCCATGTATGGATGATACTTCAAGTAAATTTTAACCTTTCAAGAATGCGACTTCAAAAGTGTGTTTGTTTTATCATTTTTTAAAACCTATTTGAATTAAAGCCAATTAAGATCCATGAGATTTGAAAAAATTCTAATTTGCAATGCATTACAAGTATTTTAATGCAGCATTCGCAATTACCATTTTACTCTACAAATGTTTTCAAAGTATACCGACAGAAAATTTTCAAATCTTATATTATGCAATTTAGAAATAAGAATTCTGATCTTTTCTTCACTCACACATATTAATCAAAAATAATCTTTCTCTCTGAAAAAAACCAAGTGGATTTTGCAATTTTTTCCCTAAAATCATTCCATACAAATCATTTTTCATATAAAATTTAATTTTTTACTAGATTTCTACATGAAATTGAATTGTTTGAATTAAATTTTTTATATGAACTACGATTTTTATACGAAATTTAATTTTCTTTGTACGAAATTTGATTTTGTTTACGAAATTTGATTTTTATATCCAACTTGGTTTTTATAATCAATTTTATTTCGAATAATGTAACGAATTAGATCTCCAATGTAATTTCATGAAATTACATTTGTTGCCAATGTTGACAAAGATATTGTTCAATAAACACGAATTACATTACATGCAAAACATTGACATTACAAATGAACTGTTTGACTTTAAATCTTTCTCCTTCTTGTTGTTTTCTGTTCTTACGAAAAGATTTAATTTTAACTTAAGTCTTTATAGTATTATAATCCTACTTTTAAATGTACATATTTGTTATATACAAATTTCCAAGATATTATACGCATTATATTCACAAAGCAATTGTTTTCCAAATTTTTGGAAAATAAATGAAACTATCAACTACTTACGTCGTAAACAAATTAAAAACTGCACTCGCAGCAGCAACGTTGACTTGATAAGACTGTCAAAAAGAAAAGAACAAAAAGAATGATTGAATAGTCCCCTCAGTAGAATTGGAAAGTAGAAAAAGTCCTCTTCTTTCACAATGCATTGTTCCTAATTAAAGTCAATTTAAAGAAGAGTCAAATTATTTTTTAAATGCTTCTGGTGGTATTTGTCCTCTTTTGTAAAATTCTTGAAAAGCGGCAAGAGCGTTATCAAAATTCCATTGAACTTCCGCTAGACATTTTAAACTCCATTCAATATTCATATTTGTCTGTTGGCTCAAACTCAGAGTCATATTTTGTTTAATTTCTTCTCCTGGCTCTCCTGGTATACTTGGCACACTTTGAACAGCATAAGACGATCCTGGAGCAGGCAAGGAAGGAGCGACTTCAACAGTCACAGAACTGAACGCACGTTTCTCCTGAAGCTCAGTTGGATTCCCAATATGCAATTGTTCGTTTCGAATACAATAACCGCTGCCCTCAGGAACAATCAAAATGGTTTTATTAAAAAATCGAAGCGGCGTGTCCTTTGTATCAATTTCTCTAAATAAACCTGTGACTGTAATTAGCATCATGCCATCCTGAAAGTAATTTTATTTAATCAATAAAAGTCATAGCAAATCTAAGTAAATGAATTAAAATCATCAATCATTATCAATTTGAAATACAAGTTAAATAAAAATAAACAAGTAATAAAAATTGGAAAATAGAAAATGGAAAATAAAAATTGGAAAATAAAAATTGGAAAATAAAAGTATGAAAATAAAAATAGGAAAATAAGTAAAAAATCTTACAGTAACAAAGCTAAGATCCATTGTAAAAGAATTCATATCGTGCTTAGTTCGGGGTATTTGAGTTATGTAAGAAACTGCTGGCAATCTTCCTAATTTAATGAGTTTCCGCCGCCGAGTAGGATCATTTGATCGAAATAAATTTCTATTCTCACTGAAGTAACCGTTTGGTCTGAAAAAAGCAAAAAGAATTTCATCAGATATAATTCAACCCAAAACTCGAAAATAAGTCTGCAATAAAAAAATACTTAATCATAACAATTCCTTTTACAAAAAGCGACACTCTTTAAAAAAGGCTTTTAAAAAAGACTTAAAAATAAACCATAAACATGCAAAATATTTTTAAAAATCCAAATGTTTTAAAAGAGACAAACACAAGTTTTAAAACAAACGCAAGTTTTAAAATAAAAACAAAGTTTAAAACAAAAACAAAGTTTAAAACAAACACAAATTTTAAAAAAGACAAATCCAAATTTTAGCAAAAAAACTTACTTATTGGCACTAAGTACTGAAGACGCTGTCATACTAAAAATTGCGTGTTCGTGATAAGCATCCAGTAAAGGTTGCCGATTATCACTATCGAAAATGATAAAATATTGTTGCAAAAATTGATTTGCAATTTCTTGTGCCTTGACATCGGCAATAAACACCGGAAGTGATGGTGGTAATTTGACGCCATCGTCAACCACATCAAAGAGAATCGGCCGTGGTAATTCTACTCCATCCTTTAAAACAAACAAAAAGCAAAAAAAAATTAATATTCTATCATTTCTCTTGCAAAACAAAAATATTTCTACTTACCAAGCGAAGAAGTTTTGGGAATCTTTTCCGCACAACACTGTTGTCAAGAAAGAAAAGCCGGAAGCCCGGAAGCTCCAAGTTAGTTGTAATAAAAGAAATTTGTTTTACATTAATAAATAAGTCATAAAACAAGAAATTGAGAGCTCAAATTGACAAAATCAAGCTAAGAGAAACGAAATCGGATTAAGAAAAATAAACAAAATCAGGAAAAATAGTCAGTTTTTAAATTGTTAGAAAAAAGTTATTAAATTTGAATCAATTAAGGAAGAATCACAATATGTTTTCACTATATTGTTGCAATATATATTTTTTCATATTTTATTTATTTTATTTTATTAATCAATTTTTTAAGTAGAATATTATTTAATTAAACAAGTAACTTAAATTTCTATTTCTTGAGCCGAATAAATGATAATTCTCCCTTAAAAAATTCTCTTTTGAAAAAAATGTAATACTTTATAAAAGCGGTAATTCTATATTTTTACAAATCTGTCTCGATTTAGTTTTTATATCATACTTTTAGTACATTTAAGTAATTTAAATTGTAGTGTCGTTTAAAAATTATGCAATTTAATTTCTAAGCGATTCCATTGGTTTTAATAATGTTAATTTTTTTAGTCAATATTCAAAGCTTTTCAAACAATTACTCAACTTAACAAATTTAATAAAATACGAAATTAAACATTTTCTTTAACTTTGTAGACTAGATCTGTAAATATGTTAATACCGTATGAGCATAGACAAAATAAATATAAATTAACACAATAAACATACATTAACACAATAAAAACACAAAAAACCGCTTCCCTATGAGGAAGCAAAAACACAGAAAAACAAAAAGAATAAATAAATACAATAAAAAATATAAATAAATATAAATAAACGTATGAAACATATAAACAAATTAACTCCTTGACTAGCATAATTATCACTTTGCAGTTTCTCAACATCAAATATACTTTTTTTTGCGTAACAAAACGCAAACATTCGTTTTTTTAATTACTTGAAGTTTCAAACTTTTATAAATGGGCCTTTTATAAATTGCCTTACTCTTTTATATTACATTGTATTTATATTACATTGTATTTGTATTACAAAAGTTTTGTCTAACAGTAATAGTCATCTTTGTAACAGTTAAAAACCCGTCTCTTTTTCCTAGAAACCAATTATCTAAAAATATTTTAAGGCACAATCTAGATAAATGTTCAAAACTTCAGTGATTACATTTTAAGCAAAATAATAAAAAGTACGGAAAGAAAAACTTTTTAAAATGAGTAAACATTTGAACAAATTCACCGTATTAGAAATATAAAACAAATGTTTTAACTCTTTACAGCTCTTGATCTATTTTTAAAAAGTTTATCACTAATAATGTTCATATTTGATAAAATATGATGAAATACATTTATCGTCTGTATTCACGAAAAAAATAACAAACAGTAATTTTCTGTAGACTATTTCAAATATATAATGTAAATTAATTCTCAATACAAATACGAATTTTAATTCCTTACTTATTTCGCATTAATGTCAAATGTATGCATTCGAATATGTACACATTATGTATAAATGTATGTATTTCAAATTATATTTTAGAATTAAATAAAGTATGTGCTGTTAAAGAGTTAAAAGTATTAGTTAAAATTGCAAGAATTAAGTGTGCTTCACATAAATATGCTCGAAAGGAACGTGAAATATTCCCTATTTTAACTTCTTTGTTTCATAGTAATTTTTGAAAAAGTCAGTCCCATTAGAAAATATAATCACTGGACTATGAAAACGCGTTCCTTACGAACTTTAAACAGCATCAAATAGCACCATTGAGCCTCTTTTTCAATTATTCAGTCAATAAAGCATTTTGCACATTATACGTTACCTTACATATTCACTGTGACGATTTTTATACTTATTACACAAAGGATTCCCCTCCAGTCTTAATTCTTCCAATTTCGAGTCCTTGATCGTATCTAATTGATTCATCTCTCGTAACTGCAAATTTTATAACATTAGTCTTATAATTCATTACATGAATGCTTAAATAAATAAATAACTAAGTAAATAAATAAATAACTAAATAAATAAATAGAATTTAATTTTAAAAATTGCTTACTTTGTTATCTCCAATGTGAAGAATCTTGAGTTTTTGAAACTTTGTCTTCAGTGTGCTAAGTCTGTCTATCATTTGTAATTTATTCCCGTCAAGATTTAAGGCTTCCAAATTTGGAATATGTGCTGCGACAATGTCCAACACTGTCATTAGCACAACTGGTTTAAAAAGAGCACAAAAGCAATCATCTGCAAGATCTGAAAGTATTTGAATGTTAAATACGTTTAGAATATTTTTTACAATTACAAATTATGTATTTCAAGTTATTTTATTTTAAGTTGTAATTATTCATATAATTGTACTACGTTCGTCTTTATAACGTGAATTTAAAATTTAATTTAAAGAACGCAAATTTACCTGGATCAAGATGAAATCTTGAAAGATCCAAGGCATTCGTTTCCTGTGAATATCGTTTGTTCATTGCAAGCTTTAGCCTTTCTTTAAAGGCATCATTAATTTCACAGGTCGGAGTTCCCGGTCGTACACGAATTTTTAATCTAAATCCATCATTTGTCGAGATTTGATTATCAGCCTTTTGCATTTTAACAGCTATGTCTGCATTATCCACGAAAAAGAATGCATCTTTTTCTGTTATTTTGTACTGAAAAAGATTAAATCACTTTATAATCTTTCTCATTCAAGTATACAGTATATTATATCAAGTATATTATAATACTATTTATATAATTATTAAATAGTACAAGGTTCATTTACAATCTTCAAAGTTAAGTTTTTCTCTCAAATAAAGAATGTAAAAAATGGACAATAAGAATTAAATAATATGGAAACTTAAATACATAAAAGTCAATTATATAAAGACAATCAAAGCTTAACGAAAATAGATTTGAATCAAAGTAATAAATTCAATAATCTAAATAATTAAAAGCTGAACTCTCACCATAATTGGTACAAAAGTATCAGGTGCTAAGAAAGTTGTTAATAAATTCAGCACATATTCTTTTGCGTATTTGAATCCGTACAGTATCTGAAAAATTGATTTAATTATGAAACTTATAATTTAATTTTTATTAAAAAATAAAAAAGTTTATTGCATAGAATTTATAATGGGAAATAATTTAAATACTTACAGTGACTCTGTACCAACTGGATTCACCTATGATTAATTGAGCAGGCCTAACAGAATATTTGTTCGACATTCTTTGTGGTAAAGGACTATTTCTTCCTCGCATTCGAGAAGCGGAAGAATTCGCTCTTCCTCTTCCTCTAATAACTACTTGTCTGTCATTGTTATTTCCTCCAACAGTCATGGCAACATTTTCAAAATCTAAACAACCTTTTCTGAAAAACTGTTTTTCTTTTGACATTTTTAATTGTGTTTTAAAAGACACTCTAGGCCTGTTTCCACCTGTGAATACTTTGCTTCTATCCGCATGCCCGACACGGTCATCATGGCCTGTCATAATTAATTTTAATCAAATTAGCTTAAATTTAGAGTTTTTGATGTTTGCAGTATTTAATTATAATCAACGTAGTTTTTATTATAAAGTAGTTTTAATAGTTTTTATTATAGCATAGTTTTTATGTTACTAATATTATTTTTAAATTTCCCAGTGCAATGTTAACAAAACAATTGCTTTATTTTTGTAATAAATATATTAAAGCAGATAATAAATAGGACAAACAAAAAAATCAAAAAATCATTCAAAGAATGTTTAAACATTATTTGAAAAAAACTAACAAGTGTTCGGAATCTCAGAATTAAGAATCTGTAATTCGTAATAATATTGTTCAAGCTGAGAATTCGTTTTTCATTGTTAGAGAAACGATAGATAACGGTGTCATATCAATAAAAAAAAGCAGAACAAGCAGAAAAAGTATATGAAGAAATATTTCTTAGAACACGCGAACACAAGAAACCTAAATACACAGAAGTCATACAAAAAATGTGTAACACGAGAAATCAAAAACGCTTTGTTAGCAAAATGTTGAAATAATTTATCAACGTGTCAAACCTAGAGTTAATAAAGTTTACGAAAAAGCAATATAACAAAGTATACGAATAAATAATATAACAAAGTTTACGAATAAACAATATAACAAAGTTTAAGACTAAATGAATTTGTAGAAAATCGGTCCAAGAATAAAAAAAGCATGTCAAAATTCCACTTACCAAAATAGTGTTTATCCTCGGGGTTGCTTGATCTAAAATTTCCCTTCCCACCCCAGGATTTATTAGATTTCTTCGGCATTTTCTTTTGTGAGTTTTAAACACAGTAAAACTGGAGAATTACGTGAACGTGTGCAACATATCGTTTTTAAGACGCAATGGTGTCAGGTTAGATGTTGATTTTGTAAGCGTTTGTAGTTCTCAACCAACGAATTAAAACACTTTTAACAGTAAGACAGTGATTATTATTGAAGTCTGATTGCACTTGACCTCAACAGGGAAATTTAAACAAGAAAATTCCTTTCACTTTAGTTTCATAAGTTTTACAAACACACCACAAACAGAAATGGCGAACAATGACAAACGAAATCAAGATGGCCGACGATGATGTCATAACATTTATTTGCGCATGCGTTTACAAAAGTACTTCCGTTTAGCAACATTCCTTCTTCTTCCGGTATACCTTGTTTGTAACACTTTGTTTTATTAAAAAGAACTTTTCCTTGATGTTAGAAAAATGTTTAAAACGTTGTAAAAAATTAAAAATAAACTTTACAATAATATTCGAAAGCTTATCGAAAGTATTTAATATTTCTTGTAAACTTTTGCAGCGAAAACATATCTGCGTATGTTCTGTCGTAAAGTGCGCATTTTACGTAAAGATCTGTAAATTACATATGGCGGGTTTCTCAAATCTGGCAAAATAAACAATTTCAATTTAGTAAATTTTGAAACATTTAAAGTATATAAAAAATCGTAAATTTATTGCTGAATTAATACAATAAACAAACAGACAATAATTTGTTGAATTATTTACCGTTTTTACGTATTTTAACCATCCTCTAATTCCTTCATAAAATGCGATTGAAGTTCAATACACAGCGCCATCTGGAAGCCTTTTCCTGCCATTGAGTTAACGGTGCCTGCCTTTTCTGGTTTGTCAAAATGGTAAGGAGCTACATGTTTCTAAACTCGTGGTTTTAATCCAAAAACATCTTTATTTTTTGTGCAAATAATGCATTTTTAAAGAAATAATTAAGTGTAGAAGAAATTTATCTATCAAAATTACAATAAAGTTTTGTTTTTAGGGTATCGACATCAACCATAAACATGACCGAAAGGTGCGTCGGACAGAACCCAAGTCCCAGGATGTATATTTACGACTTCTTGTCAAGGTATTTCAAGTTTTTTCTTATTTACAGTCTCATTTGCATGTTTTACAATAATCTTTTGCTTTGTTGCTGTTTTTTCTTCATTCTGTAATCTAATTTTTTGCGTTTGGAAAACATAACCTATTTTGAGGTTAGGTTCTCAAATATGTTACTTTTTCAAATATTTATTCCTAATTTGTTCAAGAACTGTGTTATTACTGCTTAACATTTGTCTTTGTTAATTTTCATCCTTGTAGTATTAATTTTTAGTTTAAAAAGAAAGATTACAACTCGCAGTGCAATTTGAAAAAGAACTGTTTGAAAAATTAGCAACAATGTAAACTGCAGAAAACGTAAAAGATTATAAGAACGGTTTTTATTAAACATTTGCGAACTGCACTCTGTGTCAGTCTGAATTTAAGAGATTGGTTCAATTTGAACGTTCGCTAGATTAACTTCAGCTAACCTATTCCGGCTTTTATCTTTGTTTAAAAGACGATTATTATAGCTGATACAATTTAATTACAATAGTTACTAAAACGTGTATTGCGAATATAAATCTAGTGTAAGTAGCTAATTAAAATAAACTAGAGTATTAAGTAGAGGAAATGTAATTTAAAGACGTAACTTCATAGTTTATGGGTTTTTTCAGCTCTATCGGTACTTGGCGAGAAGAACCAGCTCGAAATTCAACAAAATCATCCTCAAGAGGTTGTTCATGAGTAAGATCCACAGACCACCAATTTCTCTAGCACGAGTTGTGCGATTTATGAAGAAGCCAGGTCGCGAAAATTGCATCGCAGTCATTGTTGGAACCGTAACCGATGATGCGAGAATTTTCGATGTTCCAAAACTAACGGTATGTTTTCAACCCAAAAATTCAATGTTTTAAATTTTACTAAAAATACAGAAATGAAAAATATTCACAAGTAAAAGAATCGCATGTTGAACTTTGATTTTTTGAAACATTTGTCAAGAGAACGAATAATTTTTAGAGTGCTGTTGTAAAAAGAATTGATCATTTTTTGAGTGTTATTGTAAAGAGAATGGATAATTTTTTAAGTGCTTTTGTAAAGAATAATTATTTGTTTCAGGTGTGTGCTCTTCGAGTAACAGAAAAAGCTAGAGGCCGTATCTTGAAAGCCGGAGGTGAAATCATCACTTTTGATCAGTTGGCTCTGCGCTCTCCAACTGGTAAAAAGACTGTCTTGATGCAAGGAAGACGTAATGCACGTGAAGCAGTGAAACACTTCGGTTTAGCTCCTGGTGTACCACACTCTCACACCAAACCCCTTGTCAGATCTAAGGGACGTAAGTTCGAAAGGGCCCGAGGCCGAAGGCGTAGCTGTGGTTACAAGAAGTAATTTTCTTTCCATCGCCGACATTTATTCTGCTACAAACCTCTTACAAGGATATTCACCTATTCTACATTTTTTATCTTTATGTTCTCTTTGTATAAGGTCAGTGGAAAATAAATATTGGCAACTGTGTTACAAATTCCTTCAAAAATCAGGTCTACTTTATTTTAAAAACAACTATTTTAAATACAAGTTTATTTAAAAACATCTTTACTATAAATACAAGTTTGTTTAAAAACATCTTTACTATAAATACAAGTTTCTTCAAAATCATCTTTACTATAAATACAAGTTTATTTAAAATCATCTTTACTATAAATACAATTTTATTTAAAAACAACTTTATCTTAAATACAACTTTGTTTAAAAACAACATTGTCCAAATAGTTTTAATATTTCAAACTGTTCTACAAATTGTATTTTATAAAATATTAATAGACGATTGTATTTTGATAAACATTGTAGTACTAAACTGCTTTTAACTTTTTTCAAGATTTGTTCATTTCAAATACTATACCTACATTGAATATTAAATGATAATTATCTAGTTCCCTTGTGTTTCTTCGTTTTTCTTCAACAATTAGAAAAAAGAAAATTAGATACATTTTATAACAATGCATTAAATTTAAAATTGTGTAACATTTTTTAATAATTACCGTTTCTGGATCTTTTCCATCTAAATTGCCTTCGGTGTCGTCCAGTTTTTCTTCATCGTCAGATGGAGGATCTTCAGCTAAGGATACAGTTGGGAAGTATAATTTTGATTCTTCGATAGCTTTCTCAGGATTTTCACTAACGTGATAAGGACCAATACCAGCAAACGCCAAAAACGCTTCGGAACCAATCTTTTTCACAGCGCAGACAAACGTTTCGTAACTAAATGAATTCTTAATAAACTCTCAATTTTTTCACAGTGCAGATAAACGTTTCGTAACTAAATGAATTTTTTAATACAGAAACTCTCAATTTTTTTCACAGTGAAGACAAACGTTTCGTAACTAACTGAATTTTTTTAATATAGAAACTCAATTTTTTTCACAGTGCAAAGAAAAGTTTCATAACTAAATGGATTTTTTAATATAGTTACTCTTTCTATTAATATTTGCAACACTATTAATATTTCTAACGCTATTAATTTTCTTTTAACTATTTTTTTTCTTCTATATTCTAAATTTTTAATCTTTAAAGTTTAAAATCTTTTTAAAGTTCTTACCTAGTTTTTTCAAAACTGGCTGATTCAAATTCTTCAATAGACGTTGCGATAAGTTTCGATTCGGGTGGTTTGTCTCGTTCAAACACTCCAAAGTGTACGACCTCTGAACCATAAATTTCTAAAACTACTTTCAGTTCATTTTTTCTCGTACTGTCGTATTTGAATACAATAATAGGCACTTTATAAGTTTTATCTTCATACTGAAAATTAGTAAATTAAAAAATTGTTTATTAACGAAAATAAATATTAGGTAATTAAAAAAAGTAAATATATATTCACGAAAATAGTAATTAAAAAAAGTAAATATATATTAACGAAAATAGATATTAAAAAATGTAAATATACATTAACGAAAATAGTAATTAAAAAAAGTAAATTTATATTAACGAAAATAGTAATTAAAAAAAGTAAATATATATTAATGACAATAAATGTTAATTAAAAAAAGTAAATACATATTAACGAAAAATAGATATTTTTTAAAAAGATCAAAAAATTGGAAACTTAACAGGGTATGTGGAGTCCAAATAATTACGAAAAATTAATTTAAACACCAAGGCCTTGTTTCGAGGGTTTAAAGGAGCCCAAACGATAGGGAAAATATAATTTTCTTTGTCGATTGGTATTGTGGTTGGTTGGTGCCTTTGAGTGTATCTGAAAAAAATTTATAAAAACATTTTTGATTTTTAAAAATTAAGTAATTTTGGAAATGATTTTTACTTACGTCCCTTCTATTAGTTCTTGTCTAGTTTTTGGAAGATTTGAATCTCCAAACAGTAGTTTAAATAAGTGTTTTTCACTTTCGGTTTCTGAATGATTTTCATTAATTTTTAAGCGCATAACTATGCACTTTCCTTCCAGCAATAATTCTTTGTCTTCTTTTGATAACTCACAATCAGACTAGAAATTAAAGAATTTTATAACTCAAGACAATGTAATTTAGTATTATACATACTTGAAAATTTCATTATTAACAAAGTGTTTAAACAATCTGACTTTCGGTTCTTTTTCTTTATATTTTTTTTTGTAGTTAATTATTTTTCTTTATATTTATATTTTTAGTTCTTTATTTTTCTTTATTTTTATTTTTGTAGTTTTTTATTTTTCTATTATACATTTTATTAATTGTTCATTTGTTCTCTCATTCATTTACAAATTTATTCACTCTTTTTGTTCTTTATTCATTTACTCATTTATTTATTTATTTATAGAAACCTACTTAATTCTTTTTGCATTTTTTCCATACTACTTTCTACGTGTATATAAATTATTATTCACCTCTTTTAACATTTCAGGTATCATATTTTCATCAACTTGTTTTCTAAATTCCTGTTCAATACTGAAATTTTCAGGGAAAATTTCTTCAACGAGCTCAACATAAGGCGGACTAGATTTTTTATCTCGTTTGTGTCCTTCTTCATCTTTCAAAATCCACGGGTATAATAAAAGACAAGTTTCTCCTTTCAAGGATGTTGTTAAGTGTTGCATTTCATCTTCATATTTTGCCTTCGCTTCAGCTTCTGTTAATTTTGAAAATTAAAATCACTATCTCCAAAAAACAATGCTTCCTCTATGGGGAAGTGATAATATAATACTACTAATTATAAATCAAATTTGTAAGAAAAGAAGCATTCAAAATCAAATTGTTGAAAGATTAAACCTAAACTTGCAGTGATTTATAAACAACCAAATTAAGAAATTACAACTTGAAAATGAAAGAATATGCAATTTATAGTAGTCAATCAATTAATTAAATCAGCCAATAAAATCAATTAATTAAACCAACCAATGAAATCAATTAATTAATCAAACGAATCAATTTATTAATCAAATCAATTGAGTAAAAACAGTTTCAGTGATTCAATTCAAGTATAATTCAATAACTAGAAATCGACTTTTAGTCGAAAAAACAATCAGGATAATTTTCGAAAATGTTAAAAACCTCTTTGAGCCTTTTTTGCAGCCTCTTTTGCTAATTTGGATTCTTCAACAACCTTTAGCCTATTTTCTTCCTCTGGACTTCTCTGAGAAATGGGAATGCTGAAACTAAAATGATAAAATAAATGTAATATTATTCAATAAATGAAAACTGGAAATAGACTTCCACATGAAAGATTTTTTTTTAAATATTACACACTCATGAGGCTCTCCCTTTTGAACTCTTTGCAATTCCAGATTAAGAACCCTCAACAATTCCGGACAATTAGCACCAAATACAAGATTGACCATTTCTCCTTTCTAAATTTATAAAATAAAATTAATACATTTTCTATTTTTAACGCAAACTAAAAATTTGTTTCATTTTTAAAACATTTATTTGGCTTTTGAAAATATTTGTTTGTCTTTCAAAAGATTTGTTTGTCTTTCAAAAAAGTTGTTTGGCTTTCAAAAGATTTGTTTGTCTTTCAAAAATTTGTTTGGCTTTCTAACAATATTTTTGCTTTTCAACATTTTCTGGTTTTTGCACTTTTTTTGTATTTTAAAAATTCCTTTTGTTATTTGTAACATCTGCCATTCTTTTATTATATAAATAAATTTTTACATGAATAATCATCCAAGTAGGTTCACTTTTGCCTTTGAAGCGTTCCAAAGAAGCGATATTGTCACATTTTACCTGAAATAGTAATAATTCATAATTTGTAGAAGATAGTGTTACATAATATTTTCAGCAATCTATAATATTAATCTTCGCGTTTATTTTGTTTATTACGATTGCATAGCTCAGTGTGTCTCCTCCTATTTCCATTTTTACTTTCTTTAAAATGCTGACCATCCCAGTGCAAGGACCACTCCACTCGGAATAAATATCTGCAACTAAATTTATTATTTTTTTTAATGCAAATTAAATTAATAAAGTATCTATCATTAAATAATAAAATTGGTGAAATTAAAAATTAATAGAAATTGAATTAACAGTAATGAAATTGAAAAAAGTTAAATCTGTTATTTAAAAAAACAATTTTATTATATTTTCGTTGTTATTTAATTTTAATTAAATAAGCGTAGAATAATTTGCTAAATTCGATTGCTAATAATTAAATTAAAAAATACCTAATAAACCTTCTTTTTGCAAAATTTTTTCCCACTCTTCATCAGTCGAAACTTCTGCTTGTAGTGCTGCTGGTTGAGATTTTTTTGCCATTTTTCTAGTGGTGGTAGTTAACCCACCCTGTAATTTAAAATTTAATTAATTAATTTCTTGAATTAACTTTTAAAAACTTAAATCTTATTTTAATATTTTATTATTCAAATTTGGAGTTCTCTTTCTAAATTACTTTTTTTTTAATATTTCAAGAATTTCATTTTTCTCTTTTTACCATTTCGTACAAAAATATAATAAATAAAAAAATAACTCAATCGTATTTTTAAATTTTTAAAAGCTTTGGCATCTATTCTGTCGAATTATTTTTTATTTTATTCTCTTCATTTAATTACATTTTTTTGTTTTTATTTTTTTAATTTGTTTCATTATCTTTATTATTTTTTTAAATATTCTTTTTGTATTTTTTTATATTTTATTTTTTTTATATTTTATTTTTGTTTATAATATTTCTTGTCCACTTATTAAAATTGAATCGTACTCTTTTCTTTCGAAACATTTTGATTGGAGATCTTAGTCTGCGCAATTTGTGAAATTAAATTTCGTAAGAGAAGAATTCAAAAAATAATTTCGCTAATGTTGTCCTTCGTTCGACAAAGTCCGACAATGAACTGAATATCTGTCAAAGAAAATTGTTCTTATAATTTCTCCTTAGTTAGTCTTGGGGACGTCGGTGATATTGAAGGCACGCGAATTCTTATAGTTAAATATTAGTAAGTCTATCAAACACTAATACATGACTATCTAATTATATACAAGTTTTGAAATAACATCTACAATAAAACTGAAACAAAAATAATTAATGTCAAATACTCTTTTCTTGAGCCAAGGGCAATTACTTTCTGTAAGAAAATTATTTGAAAAATGCGCCAAATTCTTTCATTTCTTTTAATTCACTAAATGTACGGAATTTCAAAAAATAAGTAGTTCAAAAAATGAATAATTAAAGCTCATTAGTTTATTTAAAAACGACGAAATTTCAAATGCATATACATTTTTATTGTTTTTGTCTTAATTTTTTGTTTTTATTTTGTAATTATTATTATCATAATTTTATTTATTTTATTTTATTTTATCACAAATAAACCAATAATATTCATTATTGCTAAAATTATATTATTTTTCTTTTATTTCGTTAACATTTTTTATTGAAATTATATTTGAGTACATTCTAGAAAATAGGAAAAATTTAACGAAGTCAATTTCATTTTCTTTTACACTTTCGCATTACTTTTTTTTTATTATTAAAATATTATTTTAAACAAATAAGTTGCCAAAACTTAATTCTTCAATTTTGTACTAATCATTGTCTTTTGTTTGATTAGTTTTTATTTATTTTATAATGCAATTTATATAATTTTGTATTACAATTTATATAATTTTTTATTACAATGAATATAATTTTTTATTACAATTTATATAATTTTTTATTACAATTTATATAATACAAGCGTTTCAAAAAGAATTATATAAAATAATTGTAAATAATTCAATTTATTTACAATAGTGCACGGTAATAATACAAAAATAATTTTATTAAAAAATACCTTCTCATTATTAATGAAAAGGTATAATAATGTTTAAAAATCTTAATTATTATAGCTTGCGCAATTTATTAAATTAAATTTCATAAGATAGGAATTAAAAACTTATTTCGCTAATTTAGTTATTTAATTATTAGTTATTTCAGTTATTTATTAGAATTAAATTTATTTTTATTAAAATATATAAAGTTTGTTATTTAAATAATTCTTTATTTTATTTTATTTTATCTTATTTATCACAAATTTATATTAAATTATTGTTTAAAGTAATTATAGTTTTACAAGTATTTTCGTTAAAAAATAGTTCAACAGGAATTACATTTTCTCCAATTAGGGATTTTTTGTTTAATGTCACATAATTATAAATAACCATGCTGACTGCGCTAGATATACTGTCCTCTAATTCTTTCTTTTAATATATAGCGATTAGTATGAAGGTTGTTTTAAGGTCCGCACGCTATTTCAAATCCAATGCCTTAATAAAATTTATGATAATTTTATTGCATTATTAAAAGTAGGAAGAAGTAAAACGTTTGATCGAATATTTAGAAAAACTTTCGATACACGATTTTCAGAAGCCAAATTCTATTAAAAAGATAAAAATATTTTTTTTTAATTTTGTATATACTCACGAAAAATGTTCAAAAGACAAAAAAAAGTATTGTTGCAATTGTTTAGATTTTTCCTTGTTTTATTAAAATTTACCAATTTTCACTAAACACTCCCATGGTATGAATTGATATATCGTTACCTGGGAGACAAATCTGTTATTTTTCAAATAAGAAAAAAGTATTGATGAGAATAATCGAGAAAAGGATTTTTTGTTAATAATTGTTTGTTAATAATTAATGTTTGTTGGTAAAAAAAAATGGTTGCAAACGAAGAATTTTTATTAATAAAAACTTTTGTAAACAAAACACTTGCATTATGTTAGAGGTTAGTTTTCTTTGAAACATTAATAAATTAATCGGTTGAAAATAGAGATTCGATTTAATTATTGATAAAACCGTCGTTTTATACTTTCGGTTATAGAAATACTCTTTTCTTTTTGATGAAAAAAACATTTCCCATCGCAATTTTATTTTTTGAATGCATTTTCGAACTTTCGTTTTTAAATTTCGCGCCCTAAATTCGATAATCGTAAAACGGAGTACCAACCTTATCGAGAGATAAAATAAACGCGGGAAAATTTATATCATTCGATTTTTGAAGGGAAAAACCGCTTTTATTGAATAAAAACAAACCGAATGAATAGAAAATTGAAATAAATGGATGGTATAAATGAATGAAAATAAATAAATTGAACCAAATGAATTGTGTTAAAAAAATACAAAATTATATTATTATATTTTCGAAAAGTGCGACAAATAAGAATTAAATTATTTTCGAAAACAGAGAGTACTTCATTCGTTGAAAAATTGATTGGATGAAAATGTAATTGTTTTAGTAGAAAAAATGATTGTTTTAGTAGAAAAAATGATTGTTTAGTACAGAAACTGATTGTTTAGTAGAAAAAATGATTCTTTTAGAACAAAAAATGATTCTTTAAGAGAAAAAGTAATTATTTAGTTAATTGGAGTGCTTTTTAATTTTTTCTAAAGCCGCTGGAAAACAATTTTAATGAATAGTGCATAGTTGATATTGCTTGTAATTTTCCGTATCGACATGTCGGAAGAAAATTGGATTGCTATGTTTTATAAGGTTTCCATAAACGAATCGTGAAGCCTTTTAAAAGTCACCTCTCTTCAGAATTACTCTGAGTTTCAAGAAAGTAAGTAAAGTGATTATTCAGATATTATTCAATGTATAATTAATTTTGACTTATTTAAATTTTTGGTTTTTAAGTTATTTTTCCTCTCAAACTCCTGTCCGTTTCGTTCATTCTTTCTTATAAAAACATTTTATTTTGAAAACAATGATTCATTTTTTAAAAAATGAGGATCTATTTTTTAATTAATCGCAAAAAATTTAAATTTGGAAGAATAATGGAACACACAAAATTGAAATATTAAATTACAAAAAATTAATCATCGCATCTATTAAAAAGTAAGTCATTTACTGAATAATTTATTTATTTTTTGATAGATACGATAATTTATTTTTTAATTATAGATACGAAAAATTGGAAATATAAAATTAATACTAAAACTTATTTTTGATCATGCAAATTACCATTATTAAAAAAATTATATTATTAATAATAAAATAATACGTTTTTATGTATTACCATACATAAAAACGAAATATAAAAATTTTATTTATGATCAAAAGAATTTTGTCGAAGAAAAAATATTCTTGGATTTCTTATCTGATAATTAAAAGTGACATATAACAGATTTCTGCGGCCCTGTTTCTAATGTCAACAGACAATTTTCTTGAATAAGAATTTATAAACAGACATATTGTTCTTCAGTGTAAGTTACCTACATTGAAGTGTTTGCAACACCTGTATTCTAATTTATAAAAAAAATATAAAGAAAACCAAATTATAAAAGTCGCTTTTGTCAGTGAAAGACATAACACTTATAGGTATTTATTTATTTTGAAAAAACGAACGAATGTGTTTTTGCCCTGCGGAATTTCAAGTAACTGCATGAAATTCAATCAATTTTTTTTTCACCAGTCACATGAATCATAGATAAGAAAATTGTATCGGTTCTAACTTTTAAAAGCAAAACTGCCAACGATTTGTGTTCCAGGTAGTAATAAATAATACACGTAATTTATTGTATAAACTAATTTTATTCTGTATTTTTTTTTCGTGATGTGGTCAGTGATAAAGTGTAATTTAATCAAATATTTAATCCATTTAACCGCAAGCAAATTATGAATACGTGTAATTTAGTTTCTTTTTTTTTACAAATTTTTATATGTTTAAAAAGTTGCTGTAAAAAAATTTTTGTTAGAATAATTGATTGTGTGGCTAAATATAAACTGAAAAATGGAAGTGATTACTGTGGACATTTTAGTAAAACTAACTCATGAAATTGGTAAAATTAACTACAGAAATTGGTAAAATGAACCGACTGATTTGTTACTTTAAATAATTTCTTAAGTTAAATAATTCGTTAATTTTAATAATTTGTTAATTTAAAAAGGTACATTAATGTTAACTACACATTTAGTAAATTTAACAAAAACAAAAACCTAGTAAAGTCAATTAAGTGTTTAGTATATTTATCCAAAGAAATGGTAAAATTAACACTCTGTTTGTTTGATCAGAAAAAACTAGTAAAGTTATAACCAGTTATTTGGTAAATTTAAGAAAAATAGTAAAAAAGTTAATCAACTATTTAGTAAATATAAACAAAAAAGCTAGTAAAGTTATCTAACTATTTAGTAAATTTATCTAAAATCTATTAATACCCTTTTATAGAGTAATCCTTTTTCAATTAATTCCTCGGTTTAGTATCGTTTTTTTCGGTGTACTCTTACTACTTTCTCTGGTTGAGGAATCTATTAATTTTTCTTGTTTTAACTAAAATATATGGCTTACTATAAGAAAAAAATGAATTAGCTAGAATAAATTAATTGAATTGGTTTCATTTCCTAAAATGGTTGAAATAATTACAATTGTGATTGTAATATCTAGAATTGTGGTTAAACATAGTATTCATTTAGTAGTTGGCTTGTAGTAACTATACTTAACAGCAATTGTAATTGAATTAACTAGAATTGTAGTTGAATGATCTATAATTGTAGTTGAAGTAACAAGAACTGTAGTTAAATGATCTGCAATTTATTGTAGTTGAATTAACTAGAATTTTACTGTGCTTGAATGATTTATAATTGCACTTGAATGATCTAGAACTGTAGCTGAATGATCTATAATTGTAGTTGAATTAACTAGAATTGTAGTTGAATGATTTATAATTTTACTTGCATGATCTATAATTTTTTTAAAGAATTAGAATTGTAGTTCAATTAACTAGAATGTAGTTCAATTAACTAGAATGTAGTTCAATTAACTAGAATGTAGTTCAATTAACTAGAATGTAGTTCAATTAACTATAAATGTAGTTCGATTAACTAGAATTGTAGTTCAATTATCTATAATTCTGGTTAATTTTACCAAAGAAGGAAGCAAGGTAATTTTTTTATTTATTTAATATTCTTTTTTTCTTAAAGCAACTCTTTTAAATTGTTTATTAAAAAAACGGGTAGATTATACTTTTTATTTTCAAAAAATATCATTTCCATAGTTTCTTAAACGTTGATGGTTTCTTTTACCTTTCTTTAAAAAAATTATATATTATTTTCCATTTTTCTTACAAAAAATTTTTATTTATATTTTTTATTTTTGTCAATTTCCATTTGTTACCAAAAAGATAGATGTAAATAGATGAAAGGAATTTTTATCAATTTTTTGAAGTATCAAATTGCAGCGAACTTTGAACCTACGGTATAAGATTTGAACTACTAAAAGTTTTAAAAGCCCTCTTGACCTCTTAAACTCTAAAAGTATCACATCTGAAATGAAACTCTAAAGAGCGTTGCATGACTCTTTTCTAGTGTAATTTATAAATATCAGTGTTTTAAAAAAACACGCAAACTAAAATATAAAATACTCGTTTAAATGAATCAAACAATATTCTTACCCTGAAAGTTAATTTGTTACTTTATGTACTATTTCTGCATTTTTATTTAATTAGTTTGTCGATTTGAATCAGCGCTTTTAAATTCTACTCTATTTTATACCTAATTATAAATTGTAATTAGGTAAAAAATCGTTACAGTTAATATTTTAACGATAGAATTTTTTTTTTAAACAAAACAAAAGTAAATTACGTTCAATTACTTGATTAACTCTGACAAAGCATAATAATTGTTTCAAACTATTAAAAAAATGAGAAATTATTTTTGTGTAAAAAATATTCTTTCTTTTCAAGAAGTCCATTTTTTTAATAAGTGCATTTCTTTAGAAAAAAGTGTATTTATTTAAGGAAGTGTATTTATTTAAAGAAGTGTATGTTTATTTAAAAATGCGTATTTATTTAAAGAAGTGTATGTTTATTTAAAGATGCGTATTTATTTAAAAAAGTAGATATTTATTTAAAGATCCGCATTTATTTAAAAAAGTATATATTTATTTAAAGATCCGCATTTATTTAAAGTAGTGGTTATTAATTCCAAGAAATAATATTCACTGAATTTGAATTTTTCAAAATATTTTTTTTCGCAATTATTTTTGCACACCTGTTAATTCAATAAACTTTAATGGATTGATCTCGTATAATACACATCTCGATTTATATCGAGATTTATATAATAATCTTTCTATGAGCATTTTCGTAAACATTTTACATTTTTCCAAACATTTCACATTTTCATTAACATTTTACATTTTTGCAAACATTTT
>WNHD01000566.1:0-30469 GCA_011057455.1 Ganaspis sp. Gsp50
GTGACTTAATTAAGCACCTAAATTTCTACGTGGATTTCTACGGAAAATATGCACGTAATTTTCAACGTAGTATTCTACGAAAACATTTTCACCTGGGGTTCGTTAATTTAAAAAAAAATGATGTGCACTCCAGTGTGAGAGCGCAAATGTGATTGGTTGATATTTAAAAGGTCCTTGTTGATTGGTTCACATAAATTCGAATACTTGGCGGGAAACTTACATTGTATTTTTTTAATATTCTCGCTTTGTTTATCATTCTAAAGACACAATCTTTGTATTTAGAAATGATGTCAAATACAATTAAGAATTAGAAAGTCGTGTAAAAAACTGAACAGATTGCATTCTTTAAAGAAAGAACATGTAGAAAATGATAGATAGAGAGTAATTATATAAAAAAGTTAGTACACACGGCACACTCATTATCGCTCGTGTGTGTAAACTATATAGCGAACTTCGAACTGCGATATATACGTGGAAATAATGTTGAGTTTCTTAAAATACAATCTTAGTTTCAACAAGATATATTGTTGATCTTTGCGAATCCTTTCAGTCAAAAGCCTATCTCACTCACTAACACATATATTTTGTGCGTGTAGTGCGGGGGTGTGGTTGTGAATGAATTGAAAATATATATTTCTTGCAGTTAATGGCGTGAAAATTGTAATAAAACATTAAAAAGCCATGGAGGCTCTAACTAAAATGTATTTGAATTTGGGCGAAAAAATGATACAAAACCTAGAGTTGAATAAAATTAGTCACCGGTAAGTAAATTCAGAAATAAAATAACGTTTTGTCAAACAAACGTGAACCTAACCTCTAAATATTTCAGTTTTGTTTTTAATGACTTTTCATTTATAAATTTGATATGATTTGTTCCTGGAATATGTTTAAGTAATACGAATTTATGAACAGACAAATTTGTATTCCAGAATTAGTTATAATTTGATTATTTTTAATAATCTATAATCTAAATAGACGCACGCACATTTTGGATCAATTTTTGGAGCATGTTTATTTGTTACATTTTTTATGATTGTTCTGGCGAAAATTATGAAATTCAAGATTTAGAACACTATAATCGTTATCTCGAATTTCGAATAATTTTTTACAAAAATGTAATCACCTGCAGCATTGCTGGAAATTTTATCTCTGTTTATTTTCTCATTTCTGTGTGTCAAATTTTTTGTTTAGAAAGTAATGCAATTATGAAAAATAATTTATTTAAATAATGTTATAAATTAAAAGGAATAGTTAATATTTTTAGAGCATTATTAATTTTTTATAACACTTCATGTAACTAATTACCCCCTCACTCCATTTTTTATGGGTTTCGCTGACATTTTTCTAAAGTTCTTTAAAAAAATTAATATCTTTTATATAAGGTACGCATTTTGGTGCCCCCATATGAAGTTGGCGCCCGGGCATGTGCCTCCCCCTCCTAGAATCAGGCCTAACATTTCATATATTTCATAAATATGTTTAGTTACCTAAATATAATATATTAATATGTTTAGTTGCAAAGTAATTATCTAGCTGCTTTTTGTACCTATATTTGCAAAAAAAATGTTCCTGACGAAAAGAATATACGAAGTCACGAGCTCGATATTTTGTTGCAAATAAAAAGAATAGAAAAGCACTTTAAGAAAAGTGGTACAAAATATATTACAATAAAATAAAATTGTATAATACATTTGGGGTCATCCATATGTTGTCACGTAAAAATAGTCTATTTTGCCCCCCCCCCATATCGTACTTTTTACATGGTAACTTTTTCAATTTAATACAGATCGTTACAACCCTATTGAAAAAAGTGACCGCAAATGCGACCGCAAAAACGACCCTAAATAGGACCATTAATGTGACCTTTAATAGGGCCGCGAATTTGAAACACTATTGTAAAAAGACAGAATAAAACAATAAAACATTTAAATAAATAAATTAAGACAAAACAAACACAACAATAAATAAATAAATATATAGTTATGAAATAATATAAAAAAAGAAGGAAAGAAAGCTATTCACGCTTATCTGCAGCCATTTTGAGATCTTTAACTCTCATAATTGAGATGATAATGGTCTCGATAAGCCGCCAGTTTTCCTGGGATCGGGTCATCAGCTCGACTATGTTCCTCGGCGTAACTTCACAGTTTACACCGGTGAACATGGTCTGCCTCTCCGTGTCCCATTCACTGCAATAAAAGAGGGTGTGCTCCACGTTATCCACAGGGGATTGGCAGTAAGCACACGCCTCGCTTTCTATCTTTTCAAAACGCCGCAGGTACGAGTTAAAACACCCTTGCTTGGTCTGCTTTCGTCCGTATAAATGGACGAATTTCTTTTCTTGAAAAGGAGGAAAACTTTCTTCCTTTTTCTCGCCAAAAGATATGCTGGCGGGACAGAAGCAAGAACCTGCGCAGCAATCGTTGATACTGTCCAATATGCAGAGATAATACGTGAGTAATACATCTCTGCACTGACGGCATCTTTCTACAGATGGTTTCACTTCTGTCGGTTCTGAGAAAGAGAGCACACACTGCTGCCGCGTACAGCAGCTTTGAGAGGGTAACACCCGCCACCAGTTCAATTGACCTCGAATTCGTCTATCACGATTAGTGGGACTTCGTATCCACGTCTGTCTATGACTAGCAAAGCCTCGGTTTTTTCCAGAGCCATTTGAAAACCTCTGGCATCCAGCCAGCTTTTCACTAGCCGCAGACATTTGTCCACGAGTTCTCCAAGATTTTAGTAGCAGCTACGCACACGATCAACGCGTCGTCCGCAAAGCCGATGATCACCACTCCTTCGGGTAGGCCCATTCGTATGAAGTCATTATAAGATATGTTCCACATAAATGATACTATCCTTGAACCTTGAGGGGCCCCACGCTGCATCTCTTCTTTGAGAGTGCAGGTATCTCCCTTAAAAATGACTCACCTGTCGCAAAGATAATTATGCATTATCCGCAACAGGTAGGGCGGTATTCCTTTGCTTCTCATCGACTCGATGAGATCTTCCCATCGAGCGGAATTGAACGGGTTGCGTATGTCTATAGTGACCAACCATCGTTCAAGTGATTTTGCATTCTTTGCATTCTCCATGCCCTCTAAAAGTTTGCCCATCATATCTAACAGGCATACAGGCCTGTGTGATGAGACTTTATCTAGAAGTTTGTCACCTTTCCTTAGGAGGATTCTCGTGATTTCGCATTGAAATCGCCAATGACGAGCACATCCAGCCTGGATTTTCTAAGGCTCGATTCGAAATTCTCTATGTCAGCTTCTAAATTGGCCAGTAGGCAATTGGGCGAGAATTAGTAACTGTACATGCGTACACTTTCTCCTCTATCCAAATAAACCCACTTCCAGTCTCCATGAACTTCTAGGAACCTGTAATGCAGGATTGTACACTTTTATAGCGGCCCTCCTGCATCTATCCTGAAACCAAAGAGATAGGTCTATTTTCTTATTCTGCTCACTGCAGAACAGAATGTTGACCCCATTCTCTAAGGCTGTCTGCATCAGGAGGGCATGTGCTTTCTGACTTGTATTTAGGTTGACCTGCAGAAACTCTAGGCTTTGGCTTTTTAAGTCTCTGCAGTTCCTGTCTACTAACGTGGCATGCACCACTTCCAGAGAAGTGGTGTCTCCGACAGTTTTTGATTCTGTCGGGACCCTTGCAGGTGCGGGTCATATGTCCGTAGCCAAAACATTTTTGACACCTTGCTATTTCCACATGCTCTCTATTCTGGGCGTTAATCGAACCCACTAGGATCTTGTCTACCTGAATCAGAGTAGAGTACTCTGATTCTGGCAGGCGCACTACCACCACCTTCGTCCCGCCGAAATGGGAGAATAGGCGACAGGACACTTCCAGCTTCGGCCATCCCATCACGTCTCTAATCTCGAGAGACCTCATGCTAATAATAGCATTGACTTTAGCCTTATCTTTTCAGGTCCCTGTCAGGGCGTTTGCAAATTTGTAGGTCTCTCCTCCCTTCTTGAAAATTAGAAGAATTTCTTCGTTGAAAGTTCTCCTGATTTTTAAGACGTCGGTACCCAAGTTTTGGGGACCTACCGACGTCTTCATGGTCTTCAGGATCTCGACGCAGGATTTAAGGTCTTTTGCCGAGATCTTGACGGCTTCGCTAGTCCTAGGTTTAGGCTTTGGTGGCGTGTATCTCTTCTCCACCTTTTTCTTTTTTCGAGCCTCCTTCTTTTTGTTGAGCTTTTTTTTGTTCCTTTTTTTGGTGCGCCTGTCCCCCTGTCCAGGCCTTTTGCTTTATGAGATGGGGCTCTGGAACTTGACCCTTGTTTGCTTTTCCTATCTTCTAGAGTCTGAGAAGCTTCCCTTTTCCAGTGTTAGAAGGACCCGGCGTATTAGTAGAAGATGTCTCATGCTTCTGTTTCGGTTCCTTCAGTGTCTCTTGATCTTTAAGAGCAGCATGCCTAAGCTATGCAGCCTGAATGCCGTCTTTCAATCGTTGTCGTTTTTTCGGCCCTCTTCGAAATATGTAAGGCTCGAATCGTAAATTTTATCGGCCTGATCGGCATCTTCGTGTTTTGCTCTGACCTCATTGATCAAGGCTAAGATTGCCTGCAGGCCGTTCTTAATCACATTTCTGGCGTTCTTCTGCCTTGTGTTGCAGTAATGAAGCACAGCTTCTGCCTCCGTGCTTATCTTTTTAAAGTAAGCAGCCTCTTCTTTTCCAGGCCTTATGCACTATCCCTGCTGCGACTAGCCGTGTCCATTGCCGATTGCGTGCTAAGGGCACTAACGGTACTGACGTTACTCGTCAGGCTCACGTCGCGTCGCTAGCTGACTTTATCAATGGCCTACATTCGACCGTTGAAAAAGTTCCTGTCTGAACTTTTGCAGAAGTTCCTGCATCGACTGAATCAATCTGTTCATCCAAACTCATTTTCAAATTTTCCATAACGTTATCCACACTAATCGATTACCAGCTCATAGTGCGTAAGGGGGCCGGTCGCCAGGATTGAGAACGGGTGTACCCTCGGATATAAAAGTCCTACCCCAGTTCCCTTAGGCCCAATCCAAACGCTTAGCCATTCTCGGGAAACACGGACGGAATGGACTCGCCCGGAGTAATGCAGATTCCGACTTCTGCATTCAATACGCACTACCTGATCAGGGTCCGAAGGGCCTGGCCTCTGGTAACATACCACAGAACCACCTCGGCGGAGCAAGCTCACAGCAGACGGGTCGCACCCACAGTCGGAAGAAACTATGGGGACACGTCACTCCTAGTGGACTGCAGTACGCTACCAATCGTTGGTTGATTTATCGGGGTACCACCCCTATCTGATTTTCGCCCGCGCCTGCTATTTTATTTCACCGGTACCACCTACTATCTAGAAGGCATTCCCCTATCCGCCACCCGGGGACGCGCCCGATAGGAGTCCAGCAACTCCCACGGGATTATATTATTATTATTATTATTATTATTATCATTATTATTATTATTATTATTATTATTATATTAATTTTGGCGTCAGAATAAAAACATTAGTAAAAGTCAAATGATCCTGAAGTTCGCAAAGTTTTTTCTCCATTTACAGAAAATAAAGAAACTAATTTTTGCTGTTGTAAATTTTTAAAATATTTTTATACAACTCCTAAAGATTGTATTTTGTTTCGTCTTTTTATATAAACTCGATAAATAAATATTCTGGAACTATGATTAAGTAAACAAGGATTTGCTTAATATTTTTTTTGTGAACGAAAAAAACGTTGCAAACTTCAGGTTCATAAAATTAATATTTTGTTATTCATTACATTTAGTAGTTTGTAATAATAAAAATAGTTTATAATGTAAACTTCCTTATGAATAAGTAAATACAGTTTACAACCTGCATTATATAATATTTGTACAGTTACAAGTACAAATATTTGTAAATCTGTTCTTGGAAAATTATCGTTGATGACTGCGCTTATTATATAAATGCAAATATCACTCATTAAAATACCTGCAGAATATTAATTGAAGAAAAACAACTAATTTTTCTACGATATTTTTGTTTTCTTCAAGTAAAAGAATAATTTATGTCTGCAACAAAATTATCAAGTTTAAGCTTTTCTGAAACTAAAATTAAATGTTATTGAATTCTTGAATCTTAAAATTAATTAATATACTTAAAATAATAAAGAAATATATGTATTTTAAAAAGAATTAGAAATGCTTAAACAATGCTTACAAAAATTGTTGTTTTGAAAATAATTAAACGTTCATCTTTCTCAAATAATAAAAATTAATATATTAATATTCTAATAATTTAAATGATTGTACCTATTAAAGAAATAGGGTAAAGTGAAGTTTCATAATAAGTATCTTATGTCTACGAAAATTATTGAGTAATAATTAAGAACGTATTTGAGAATATTTCCAAAAAGGTGTTAAAAACTATTTAAATGAAATAATTATTCTATAAAATTATTTTTTATCATTGCTGTTGTTTACCATTATTTGTATTATTATAATAGAAAAGTGTAAATAATGGTATTATTTTTTAAATTTACATTAACGAAATTGAAACTACTATGTACTGTTTAATAATTTTTAGGACAAAAAGTAGTCCAGGATTGTGGATCGGACCGTTGATGGGATTTTGCGCAACATCAACACTTTTATATGAAGATCACAGTTATTCGGAAATATGTTTATTAGAAGGATTAACAGGGATTGGATTGATCATCAGTTGCTTCACTCTCTACATACTTTTATCAACGAAAAATGTTGTCGTTAAAGACTTTCAGGTGGTTTATTTCCTTCCCTGTATTGTAACATCTACCCTGTATCTTCTCATTGCAAACAAAGGTACATGCACTCAAGGGCCTCAATTTTTTATTTTATTATAATTTTGTCAAAAAATTTGTACACAATATTTTCACCATTCAATCATTTTTATCACACCATTTTATTGACATTTACAAAAGCAATTTGTTCCTAAATTCACAAAACTTGCAAAAACTTCTGTGGTTTCTTTAGAATTATTACAATTCTTTATAAAGACTTTTTTTGAAGTTTTAAAATTTTAAGCAAGTTTTAAAATTTGAAAGCGATACAAACTAGTTTCTGTATTTAATAAAAGTGCGATTTTTTACTTAATCAAGTGCAGGATTGCTAGTGAGTGTAGCATGGGGTTCAAGCGTTGGAAGTTTGAGTACTTGGGGTGTCTTGCAAGTGATGTCCCACTTTCCTGGTTGTTTTACTGTTGGCGAAGCTACAGCAGTAACGCATGGAATCGTGCTGTTTTTACTTTCAGCCGCAACCAATATTCCTCTTAGATATCATTTACCACCAATTCATGACAGCGACATTGCTACTGTTATATTGCAAGTGAGTGACAAATTTGCCCACTTTAACCATCACCATATCCTAACAATCTTGTGCCCTTCGAATGAATTTTGTCTTCCGAATTTCTACCTCTTTTAATTCCAATATTGTATTAAGTTTTTCCAGTAATTCTTGTACAAAAAGTACCCAAATTCTAGCACAAAAAGTACCGAACTTAAAAAATCCAAAAATTATTCTACAGTATGTCTACAATAATATCTAATTATTTATTTCAAAAAATTATAAAATATTTATTATATTCATTTATTTGTAATTTGTTTGTCATTAATTATAATTTATTTTTGTACTAGTATAATAGTAACATAATTTGTAACATGTATTTATTTCAAAATACGATTTACAGAAAAGTGGCATTTGTATAAAATGAGACTCGATTGCACAATAAAATGAAATCAATTCTCTAATTGTGTAATAAAGTATGCTAATAAATACTTTTGTTTTGTCCAAGTGCGCTGATAAATAATGCATGACACTGAGCAGGTTTTTTCACAACGTGTGCATTTTAACATCTTTCAGGTGGGAATTGTTTACGTCCTATCAATCTGCTTACTATGTAGCATTTTTCCAAAATTGCGCCAAACCGCACAATTTTACGCATTGATTATTATCTCACAAATACTGTGGGTCTTCCCAACTCTGCATGGTTTGTTAGACCGGAGTCCTGTTCTGTGGATATTTTCCTTCATTTTCAGCAAATCTACGAGAGTAAGTGGCATTGTTTCGTATTTTAAGGGCATGTGATGGAAAATGACATCAGAAGTCACGTGACCCATTTAACCAAAAATTTGTCCGCAGTTTTATTTTTAAAATATTAAATATAAAATACTAAAAATTTGTATACATTCCTAAAAAATCATCAAGATGGTCTGTCTTGTACAAGCTTCTTAAAATTAGCGAAAATCTCTATATAATTTTATATTTAAAAACAATCCAAAATAAAATTGTAACTAAACAATCAAATTTGCTATTCTGAAGGTAAAATTACCAAAAAAGTTGGTTAACTTTACCGTCTATTTCAATTTTATTTACACTCTTTTTTTAAATTATTGCGATTTTCATATAAAGCCATTTGCATTCATTAAATGCTTGTCACTATATTTATTACATTTGTGTAGTTAATTTTGAAAATTAAATAAAAAAAATGAAAGAAAAGTTCAATTCTTATATTTATTTTAAAAATTGAATCAATTTTTGCAGATATTTTTATTGTTGTACTGGTTGGCGTGTTTTGTGCTGGCATGGTGTTTCATAATGCGTCGAATTCTGTCGAAAACGAAAGCAACGACTTCGGATAGAAAAGTCTTTCACATCCTGGCTTCGATGGTTTTTATACCGGGACTTATTTGGGAGCCTATTTTTTTATATACAGCAAGTGGTGTAGCTTTGGCTCTACTTTTAACACTTGAGGTTTGTATGAATTGCAAAAGTAATGAAAATTAGCTCAACAATTCTTTAATTGTAATTATTCTATTTAAATTACAAACAATTATATCGCCGAACAATATCAAAGAACATTAAAATTGTTAAAACAATTTAATATTAAAACAATTATTAGTGTAAATTCAAAATTGGATACATTTATAAAATTATATATATGAAGAACCCGAGAAATCGAGAAATTATTTTATTGAACCGAATGGGGTTCCTGATTTATACAAAATCTGTAAATTTTAATAAATTCAGGTCTTTATTTTCACACTGTTAACATTTTGTATACCTGTGGCTCCCATTTGCTTATCTAGTAATAAAAAAAAATGTTACGTGTCTTTAGAAACCCAAGAAATCAAGAAATTCGTTTTCTTAGTCAACCCAATAAGGTTCCTGATTTATAAAAAAATTAAGTTAACAGAAGTGCATACAAAAAAGTTATGAATTTGATTAATTATTGTTATTATTTAAGAATTAAAAATGGATTTATTAAATTTTGTTTCAGCAATTTTGATTCTTTAAAGTATTTGTGGTAAATTTTTAGAATTTGTTCAATCCTAATGGACAATTTAAAATAAATAAATATGTACATTTTTAATTTATTTTTTAGAGATAATCGTGTCCGAATGTTTTTTTTTTCATTATTGCTTTAGAATTTTATTTATTTCTAATGTACGACTAATCAATTTTAATTTAATTCATTTAACTTAATTCATTTAAATAGATTTTTATTTAATTGTAAATTAACTTTTTATGAAAATGGCGTAAAATTATTATACTTATAATGCACTATTTATAAATTAATTATTGTTTTCATAAACTGCAACTAGTTCATTGAGTGTTTTAATCTTCCAGTTGCTGAGGTTCTTAAATCTATCGCCTCTAGGTAAATTATTGCAGCAGGGATATTCTGCATTTGCTGATGAAAAGGATGAATATGTTTCTCTGACTCCACTCTATTTGCTCTGTGGTTTATCTTTTCCTGTTTGGATGCCAGCCAACGATACTGCACTTTTGCCATTGCTCAGTGGTGTTCTCACCGTAGGAATAGGAGACGCAGCCGCTAGTTTTGTAGGCAGCAACTGGGGAAAACATAAACTGGCTGGATCCAGAAAAACCTTTGAAGGCCTTTTTGCCTGTGTAATTTCTCAGCTCATCTTAATTTACGTTCTCGCAGCCTTCGGTGCGTTCTCAATTATTCAAACAAAAATAAATTGCATATTTTTAATTATTCTATTTTCAAAAAATAATCGTGTTTAAAAAATTTAAAGACTATTCATGTTCACAAAATTAAAAACAATTCATGTTTGAAAAAAGTTTTTGAATTATTCATGTTTTAAAATTATTTAATTTTTGCATCCTCATGGAGGAAGCATTTTTAAGTACTTTTTAAAAATAATTATTTGTCGCATTCGTTTTAGGTTTAATCGAAGATAGAAGACATTTGTTCAGAAGCACTTTTGCTGTGATTGGAGTCTCCATTGTTGAAACAAGAACCGAGCAAGTCGATAATCTGGTTATGCCACTTCTCATGTACCTGTGCCTTTTGTTGTAAAAAAGAAAATTAACTGTTATTTAAGAAGCGACACTCTTTATTTATATCTCTTATTTGATAACTCGATTTCCGATTTAGAATCGGCATTTCTCAATTGTTATCTCAGTTTCTGATTCTTGTTTAAATATGTTACTTTATACATTTATTTTTTCAAATAATTGAGAAAAATAGATATTATTTTAATTGAAAGGCTGATAGCTACGTTTAAAGCTTCTGATACTTCAACTGAAAAATCAATTTTTTTACAAGTTGAGGTAAATATTGTACGCTTGAAATTAAAATTTCCTGCGAATAATAAGTAAAAGCACAAGTGCCAGATTTAAAATAACGAACACCCTTAACTACTTTTTCAACAGTTTTTATAAATAAAACAAATAAACAAATGTTTATTTTAATTTGTATTCATATTTTCAAGAAAAATTTTAACAACTGTTACAATTCATTTTTAATAATATTTCAACAATTTTCAGATTTGATTTTAAACATTTTTATATTTAATGTTTTTCATTATTTGAAATATTTTTAATTATTTCAGCGCTTTTTTAAACAATTTCTTTTTCTTCACTAGTTTCTTTGTTTTAACATTTCTTTGTTTCAATAGCTTTTTTTCAATAGTCTTTTTAGTATTTTATTTTTTTGATAGTTTATTTTTTTAATAGTTCCTTTTTTTGATAGTTAAGGGTTTCACAAATTTTATATATTTATTATATGTATAATAATGAAAACTTTTATGTACTTTTTGAATGTTATGTTATTTTTAATTATTCACCAAATATGGAACAAGAAATTAACTATTGCAAAACTGCATTCCTCCTGATGTTTATTGATAAATTTTGCGACAAAAAATTGTATCAAATGCCATTGAAAAGCTTAAATTTTAATAAAATATTTTTCTACTCGATATTCGCAGTTTTGTGATTACTTTATTTGGATTATTTTTCTTTTTTCAACGAAAGGTAGAAGAATAAAATGTGAAATATTTTTAAATTCTTTATTGACCGCACAGCCTTAAAATCTGTTCACACAGCTTACTGTTTGTATTGATTTCTGTGTGTTCTAGAATTTTAGGATGAAATTCATCAAGCCATTCAAAAGAATAGTATTTTCATAAATAATATTTTAGATAATCTTTTAGATAATAAAGAATTTTAATATTTTAGAATTCTCGAAAAAGCGAATTTTTTGCACAATCAGAAATTTTTCTCATTACAATTTTGTTTATTATTTTTCGAATTCAGAAAAAAGATCGAACGGGAAAAATCAAGTATTCTAAATGGCTTGATGTTTCCTTGAAATTCCATTTCGAAAGTCAGTGAGTGATACAGCTGAATTATTTTGTGATTTTGCAGAGTGAGATTTTTAGTTATTTAGAATCTTTTGATGGAAATTCAGAAATAATAATCTCAAACTCTGTAAAAGCAAAAGACAAAGCACAATTTTCTCCTAAATTAATTATTCTACTCATTAAATCGTTACAGTCGTACCTTGTAATTGTTTCAGTATGTTTAGCAATTAATTAAATAGGTAAATCGACACTCTTGATTACAATACATTTTTGCACTTGATTTAATTTTTGTATTATGTCTATTGATATAATTCAGTATTTTTTTAAATCGTTAGTCGGTATAATCCATTGAGTCTTTTTTTAATGATTTACAATTAAACGTTCGACTTACTTTCAGCTTTGTTTCCCTCAAAGGTACTTTTTCTTACCACAATGACTAGAATGACTCGTCTCTCTCCAATAGAAAATCTATTCTTCTCGTATTAATTACCATTTAATAATAATTACCACTAAAAGCGAAAATAATAATTTCGATCCATAATCACGATCCTAAAACGATCCGAAAACGACACGAAAATGATCCAAAAATGATCCGAAAAAGATCTAAAGACGATCCAAAAACAATATGGATTCAAACACAAATATTGATATCAATAATGTCAAATTATAGCTTCTGTACACTTGGATCAGTAATTAATTTATTCCATCATTCATTGACAGTTTTTTTTAAATCTCTCTAAAAAAATTATCTCTTTGTTACTTAATTCTCGTCTTTGCGAAATTACGAAAACTTGACTATAAAAAATACACAAGAGTGTTTGTTTGCGTTGCTGTAAAAATTGACATTCGTGCAAAAAGAAGGAAATTTTTTGTTGTCGATGTTGCCAAAAATTCAGAAAATCATTCCAGATATTTTGTGACTTGTTTCTGAAATTTATTCTGAAAATATTTTGATCTTTGTGAAAATTAGTGAGAGAGGGAAAGTAATGTTTAAATTTGTGTTTAAAAAAAAAAATGTGTTAAGGGCATGCGATAGAAAATGACGTCAGTGGCCACGTGACACATAACCAAAACTTTCCCGCCCTTTTACTCTTTAAATAATGAAAATATTTTTCTGAAAATTAGTAGACATTCTTTAAATAATATCCTGATGATATTTCATAAATTTCTATCAACTTTCAAAATAGACATTTTCATTATTTATGGCTTTTCACGAAAATCAAAGAATAAAACGGCGGGACAATTTTGGTTATGAGTCATGTGATCACAATGACATTATTTACCGTCACATCCCCTTAATGAAAAAGTTGTGTTGAATAAAAGTCAATGTTGCGATAAATGAAAGTCAATGTTGCGTGTATACAAAAGAAATAAATAAAGGATAAAACTTATTTTTACGATTAGAAAACAGTAGTAATAATCTACAAGTTAAAAAATAATAAATAAATAATTTTTTCTTCAATATCAATTACATATTTACAGAAAAGGTTGCTAAAGAAGGAAAGTAGCAACCCTAAGATCAGCTTCAGTTTTTAATATTTCTACGTTTATTTTAAATCGAAATTTTTTTAGAACTGGAAATTGTTAACAAAAATAAGTAACAAAAATAAGTAACAAAAATAAGTAACAAAAATAAGTAACAAAAATAAATAAGAAAAATAGGTAACAAAAATAAATAGTTGTGTAATAAGTGATTAAAAATTGTTTAAATTATTTCTTCTATTATAATATTTTAATTCCTATTTATATAGTTTTTAAAAGTATTGAAGAAATGTTAAAAATTTTTAAAACGTGAAAATTGATAAGAAAATTTATAAAAAGATTGCGTTAAAGTGTTTTAGCGAATAAAAATATTAATTTAAGTAGACAATGCAATTCAGCAAAAAAAGTAAATAAAAATATACGTAGAAAAGACTTAATTAAGATTAAATATAAAAAAAATTGAAATAACAAATATAAATAAAAAATGCAAATGAAAAGAAGTAAATTAAAATTAATGATTTTGCAAAAATGACTAGATTGAAAAAATCAAAATTTGTCAATATTGGGTTGTTACTTTTCTTGACCGTTAAAAATTTCTCCACGATTGATAATCGCATTATCAATTAACGATTATCACTTATCAAGTAAAACACACGTGTGTAGCTTATATCGAAAATTCGTCTCTTCTTATTATTTTTTTTTTTACTAACAGGGAAGAGATTCTTTCTAAGGAGAAAATAATTTCTCCTGCTAAGAGATATAGTAAAACGATGACACAAAATTGTTTTTTTCAAATTTTCCATACATTTAAGAGTCTCAATTTAGTAGTGGCACTCGAATTACTATATTTTTTTTTATCAGCGAGTGATAAAAGTTTAAATATCTCTTACAACATTGTTCCAACGACTAGTGGAATAAAAGAAGTTTCGAATTTGTCAAAACTTCAGTTTGACAAGACACCAATAAAGCCTCTCTGCTTGTGATGAAAACATTATCGAATTTCAAAATATTTCTAGCATTCATAAACTAAATAAAAACTGAGTTAAAATACTATATTTACAACGATTCGAGCGACAATTAATGCTGAAATTCAAATTAATAAATTGTTTTTTGAAAAATTCTTGATTAATTTTCTTCTCAAGCAGAAGAGCATGCGAATTGAGACAAATTTTTTTTTTAAATAACTGCTTCCCGACTGATTCCTTTCAAATCCTTTTCCATTATTTCTATAGAAATATCCAGGGCGTCGAAACCTTTTAAAGTTAGGCATTTCTTGGAAGTCGACGCGATACTTTTATGTTAATTATTTTCCCCACTCTTTTCTGACGTCCTTAGTTATATCAATATGGTTTTTCTATTTTACAATCGGAAGCTGCACAGATCTTGAAGCCTTAATATCGTTACACATCGAGTATAGTAGGTTTATAAAATAAGACACCTTTTATGAATCTGTGCTTTCCACGGTCTGAAATCTCGACCATTTCACGGGCTTTTAGATATGGAAAAATGTTTTGGGCGTTGATGAGAATTCTTTTTTCGAAAATTGATAGAGCAATTAATAAATTGGTTTATTCCCTCAATTTGTGCCAAACGGCAATTTGACGCTTCGGCGATGAACAAACTTCGTCCCAGTGGGTCAAAGCCGTTCCTTCACACTTTGGACCACCGAAATCCAACCGCCCGATCACCTGCAAACATTTTTATTTATTACTTTTGAAATTTAGAGATTGAAATAGAGATTATTTAATTTTTAGAGGAGTTTTGATTATTTCTTGAATATTCAGGAGAGTTCTAGAACCCTGATGAATATTCGGAATTCAGAGTTCTGTGGGAACAATGTGTAAAGTAAATTACTTTACGCACAGCTTCAATTGCGCATGCGTTAGATCGCTACTTAAGACACAGTTGCGGCTGCGCACGAGTCCCGCTGATGCTTTAGAAGCACCATCTCTCGGAGTAATCTTTAATTTAGTTCTCGTATGACTGAAAACGTCAGGTAAGGAAGTGGAAAGTGTCCAACAAAATTGATTTGATTCTTTGAACTGGCGACTACTTTTTGATAATTTACAAATAGTATTTTTACTGCAGGACATGTTCTGATCATTTTCAGATAACCTTCGAACTGGAGGTGACGTTCTGATCATTTGCAGACAATCTTTTAGCTGGAGACTATGTTATCATCATTTACAGATATTTTTTGAGCTGGAGACCATGAATCCATGATCCATAAAGAAAGATCCTCATCCATATTGGATGAGCTATGGCGAGTCTGACCATTCCTGAGATACTAAGGTTGTCATTATATACACCCAAGCACATAAATGATGCTCATCCGGTTGACTCTTTTGAAAATCGTGACATTTCTGTCATAATGTTAGTTTATGGCGAACTATGCATCATATTCTAGAACTAGTAACACTGTATTTCTTCTCCATAACTAAGATCAAAGTGTAGAACTGACGCGGTTTTCAAGCAGGTCGTCCAACCGGAAAGACAGAATTTGTGTGGTTGGTTGTACCTGAAGGGACCAGAGGTGGATACACTGGACCAGAGGTGGATACACTTAACCGAAAGATTGTGGTCTAATTAGACTATTATCTTTCATATTAAAAACAGTAGGATGTAAATAAATTCATCCACTCTGAGATTTAAACAATAAACCTGCTTCTAGGCAGCTAATCGACAAGGGATTTGCAATATTTAAAATGAATTAAAATTAATTTTATGAAAAGCCTTCAATCATCTTCAAAGAGGTCATAAGAAGAACCAAGGGATTCTTGAAACTCTACTTGAAATATTTGTTAAGGTATCATTGAATTAAATGGGTATCAGGAGTCTTTTGATAAATAAAGGGGATTTCACTTTGTAGGGTTAACTCTGGTTTACCCAAAGGGAGGCTTTTTATCAGGTCCACTGTGATGATTGGTATAAGATTATCTGCTGAGGAGACCTACAGAAAAGGGTTTACATGTGATTAAACACACGAACAATATTTTATTGATTGTCTGCAGTCTTTACCTGAATGAGTTATTAGGAGCAGCAGGCATTGAACCTGACCGAATGGTGTCGACAGGTAAGCCTGTCTGTTGACCCGAATATAACTGAGGATGTTGTCTTTAGGAGGCGCTACAAGTGGAAAACTACATACACATTGAGGGTTTTAGGTCAGCAACTACAATTTACAGAGGGGTCAAAATGGATGTTATCCATGGATAGTAAACTGGTCTGTAAGATCACTTGGAAGTAAATTAAAATGACGTGAATCCATATGCAATTATGGATGCAATGAAATCAATATGCTATTTTGGTAGTAAAAAGTGTAAGTTTCGAAAAACGAAAGAGTTGCATTAAAAATAATTTTAGGGAGCACAAGGTGCGTCAAGTTTGGAGGATAGAAACAAAAAGAGGGTTCGAAAAGAGATTGTGTAATCACCTCGTTCTTTGTAACTCGGTCGAAATCAAGAAGAGTGAATTCGAGACTGATTTTGCTGAGTCCTTCGGTTCCATTAGGTATCTCAAAATTGAATGATTCGTTGAAAATTGGATCCAAAGTGCGTTTCTTGACGTGGGTCTTCTTTCTAATGATAAGTTGTGAATTGCAGAGGAGATAAATTTTCACATAAGGATCTGCCAATCCACTGACATCCATTTTTGGCAAATTACGAGCTTTTAATACCACTACTCCAAGCCTGTTAGCTGCTGGCTGCCAGCTCAATGAAACCAACAATTCTCCCCTTCCTTGAGATTGTATCTGGAACAATTTTTTGGTAAATGTTTAATCAAAATGTAATATAATTCTCGCTCAGTTTCCTGAACAAATTTAAATTACCTTAAATTTTCGAGGGCAGATTTCTCGGCACATGGATATTGGTCGAACTAGCGCTTCATCTAGATCTCGTATAGAAGTCAGCGGACAAACGACTTCGCCAATTATATCATCTCGAGAATATCTATCAAAACACATGATTGCGAAGTGGAGACTGATTTTCTGAAAATTTTTTTAATAAGTTTTACGAATTAAATATATAGAACATAGTTTTGGAAAACAAAAACAATTGATTTTATTTGTTTAAACCGTCAGTTTGAAATTACTCACCTGGAGCTGACTCTGCGAAATTCCGAAGAAAGTAAAATCTTCATCATAGACAGGATCTCTGGTGTTTCTTAAAACTCTGGTTTTGGTCTTGTGCTGCTTATCTGGCAGCAATTGGACTTTCACGTAAGGGTCACTGCTAGCATTGTGTTGATCTCTAGCTGGTAAATCTTTACATTTGACAACAGTAACAGCTAGTGCATTCTTTTCAGTAAGGTATCGCAATTTGAAGACCAGTTGCCCAAGACTATCCTTGCTGAGGGCAGGAATGTTTCCGTTTCCTCGGTCCACCTTCTCACTGTTCTCCAATTCCGCCTTGTCCCTTTCGTTTTCAATAGTCATCGTGATTTCACCGGTAGGTGTTTGCATTGGAGATCTAGGATCTTGTGGAGATCGAGACTGAGGGCCATGATGGTTAGATTGTGAGTGCTGGGATCCTGAAGGACTGGGGGTCTGACCTCCAGAGCCTGGAGGACTTTTGGCTGGACCAGTGGGACTTGGACTCTTCTTCAGGTAGTGAGTTGTACTTCCCGGACTCTTGACTGCAGTTGGTTTCCGATGAGGTGGTTTGAAGGCCAACGACTTATCGGAATTCAGTTTCGTGTGCTCCCTTCGTCCTTTGCAGAGCCACCAAGTCATCAATACGGCACAGACGACGGCTGAGGTTCCCAGACATGCCGCAATCACGGCTGTTGTCGAAACTGCAAGATTTTGATTTAGAGGAGTAATTTTTTATGAGTGGATTCAATCTCGAAAGTGTTGTCTTAATTAGTCGAAAAAATTATTCATCGAATTCTGTTAAAGGGGCAACCCTACTGGCTGTAAATTTCAAAAAATCAATTTTTTAATTGCATTTCCTTAAATTATATGGTTTCAAAAGAGTATCTAAAATTTTTAAGTTGATTTGGTAAAAATTGAAAGAGATATATAGGTTGTAAGGGAGGCGCGCTAGTTAGGACTGAAATAGGCCAATTAACTTTCACAGATCGCCATTTAGTCAAATATGGTTTTAAACCGTCAATTAAAAGCTAGATAATCTTTCACTGCAAATAAATGAATTTGAAATTTCTGTTTCAGATGGCCACAATCTTAGTCACCGCAAACCATGTTTACTATGGGAGGACGTCATACTTTGACTGGACATTACTGGAGTTTTCTTTCATTATTTTTAACTTTTATTTTAAATTAAAGCTCAAATTGTGTACTTTTAGATAATTAATGGAGTCTGCAAAAAATTAATGGTTTATAGTTAGCAAAAATGTCTAAGGAAAGCCTTTTTTTAGCCTTGCAACCAGAGTTGCTCCCCGAAAATTTGAAAAATTTGTCAAAGGAGTCAAAAATATTAAGAAGAATTTTGGTACTTCGAAATTAATATATTGAAAAGGACCTGGAATTACAATGTTTATTAAATTACAAAAACAGAAATTTTTATTTCCTTCAAAAACTTCTAATCTTATCTAATCTAATCTAAAACATCGTCTAAAAAAGGTCTTCTGGACATTTTTCTAAACATTTTTGATTGAGCCTAAAATAAATGATCTTCTGAGGTCCTAAACTTGAAGGAAAAGTGTTGAGTTAGTTGAAAATAAAACTTTCTTAGTTACCGTCGACCGGGGCTATTATACCCACCCAGGGGCTATTGTTCCCACGGCTACTTTTCAATAAATAAAATTTGTATATTGAATTGTATAAAGTTCTCGCTTGGTGTAAACATAGTTCGATATGTTGTCAATAGATGGCAATAAATGTTTTTATTAAAAAGCAGAAAACAGAAAAAAATTCATAAAGTTGGAAAATTTTCGTCGTCAGTTAATCAAATTCCTCAAAATCATCTTGGATCTCCTTAACTGTTGTAGTGGCTTTAAAAATGTTATAATTACATTTAGCAATTTATTTGTGATGAAGTATAATCGGTGGCCTAACTTTCATATTGAGTATTTGTTTAAAAAAAGTGTAAAAAAACTAAAGAACGGGATTTCCAGGGGCTATTGTTCCCATTACTTAAAATTACTTAAAATCAATAATTTTTCAAAAATTTGTTTTCTGATATAAGTGATATATTGCATCGTTTTTAAACATTTTTGACATGCTTTTGTATCAAGAAACTAAAAATAAGTAAATTATTAGTTTACGAGAGGTGCAATATAAACTCAGAAATGTAGCTGTCATTAAATGCCGGTTATTTTGTTAATCACTGTGTAATTTTAAAGTAATGTTGAATTTTAAATAAGTATTTTCAAATATTTTATTAAAACTGTTAATTCTCATCGCACAAGAGGTGCTGATATATTTTAATCACTTATAATTTTAAAATAATTTTATTTTTCAAGTTAATTGGATTCCAATAAAATAGCAAAGGGCTAATATACCCAAAACTTTCAAATTTTATAAATTCGAAAATAATTTTCTTTTTCTTATTTAATTTATAGAAAATTTTCAGAAGGATGTTCACAACGTAATTCCATAGTGATTTTTATTTTTTATAAATCTGAATTTTAGTGAAGAGTTGAATAAAAAAGTAGCATTTCTCTGAGAACAATAGCCCCGGGTGACGGTAATAAGAATTGAGAAAAGATTCTTTAAAAGATCGTTCAAGAGGTTTTTTTAGAATATTAACATTCAGTGAATCATTTGATTATCCTCGATAGTTAGGGTGCAAAATTGTCTGGTAGTTTGTTAAAAAAATCCTTTAGAAGATATTCTGAAAGGTTTTTTTGAAAACAATTTTGTGAAAAAATTTTAAAGGTAATAAAAAAGATCTTCTGGAAAACCTTTCAAGGATTCGTTAGAAGATTTTTTTGGAAAATTTTCAAAAGCTTTTCAGAAGCGAACCAGTATGATATTTAGATTTTTTGCACCATTGGAGGAATTTAAGTCTAGTTTAAAATCAATACTATCCAACGAAAATGACTTCTACTTTTAATTTTAAGTTCTTATATTTTAGTTTGTAGATAAAAGGCATTTGTCCGTAAATTTGTTAATAAATAAATACTCGATAAATAACTATAAATAACTACTGCAAAATCTTCTAAAGATTTTCTTGTAGAACTTCTGAAAATCTTCCTAAGATTCGCTAGGAAACCTTTTGAACGATTCTTTAGCAAATTTTCTTTAGGAATTCTTAAAGAATAGAAGTTCCTTTTAAAGGTGATCTAGAAGATTCTCTGTACCTTCGAGCGATCTAGCACTTAATTTTCGAAAATCAAAGTTCCTTTGGAGGATCTTCTGAATTATCCTCAAGAAAATTCTTTATTTTCTAAAAGATATTTTTTACTTCTCTTAAAGATTTTCTAAAGTAGTTTTATTCAAAATAATTTCCAGCTGATCCGTTAGTGGATCTTCTAGAATATCTTTGGTAAAATATTGAAGTAACATTTGCTGATCTTCCAGAAGATTTAATAGAATCTGTCTCTTGGAAGTCTTCTGCAAGATTTTCTAGCAAATCGTCTAGAAGATTTTTAGGAAGATTCAAATGAACTTCCAAAAAATAATCTTGAAGAATATCCGAAAGATTCTCTGCGAAATATTCCTCAAAAGATAATTTGGTAGATTTTCTAGTTTTTTAGGAGAAGGGAATTAAAATCGTAAAATTTGATTTAGTGAAAATTGTTGTAATATAGAATACAGAAAGTGTAATACAAATGAAATAAAAAATGGTAAAGAAATAAAATATAAATTGTCAGTGGGAACATAATTTTGAAAGGAGAGTCCAACGAGAAATTTAAGCTTTCAAAAAACTTTGATTATAATATAATTAGAATTAAATCAGCTTGGTTATTAATAATTGCAAACTTTATTACAAAATCTAATTAGGAAATAATTTCTAAATTTATAGTTTTATATAATAATATAATAGTTTTATATAATAGTTTTATAATTAAACAATAATTGATATCCTTATCTCCTAAAACTTTAAACATTTTAAAATGTTTAAAACATTTTTTATAATTTGAATCGATACTTGCTTTAAAATTAGAAATTAATTTAGGAAATAAATTAGGAAATACTTTCAAACGTACTTTTCTGTTTCAATAAATAGCCAAAAAGTTTCTTAGTTTCATTTTACGTAATCCTCGAACTCTGTAAACAAATGTGTCAATTTCAAAAAACGTTTTCGAGCATAAAATAAATTTAAATTATTTTTTCTTTCTCTAAAGTTGGAAATAAAGAAAAATTATTTTTTATTTGTTCGAAGTTCAAGAAAATGAAGAAATAATTTCAGTATTTAATATTGAAGATAAAAAATTGCAAATTTTTTTAAACTCTTTCTACTATATATCAAAGTTTTTTCTTTCTAGTCTTTCTAGTCAATAATAAAATAGAAAATCCTGCCCCTACACGATATTTATAAAGAAGCTGGATGACATGCACCCCTTTGTTGTACAGAAAAGGGTGGGTGTAATATTGCAATGGCGACTGGACTTTTCCATGTGTCATTGCCTTCAAGAATAAATGACCCTTTGAGAAAATGATTCCAAAGCAAACTTTTTGCCCAATCCTTTCCAATTTATCGTCTTTATCAAATCCGTAAAACAAAAATTGTATAGAAAATAGATTTCAAACAATTGAAAATTCTGCAGGATGACTCATCCAAACGTTTTGAGAAAAGCCCGCAGGCACTTTTGATTCGATTCCCTACCAATCTGGACAAAAATAATCAAAAATTATACATAATTTGAATTTTTTTGTTAATCGTTCTTAAAAATCATTGACGAATTAAGTTTCTCTTTTTCTTTTTAGGAAAGATCGATGTGCCACTTTTTGTTTCGACTCTGCGTTCGTCATGGTATCAACTGGTTGGAAAGGAATCATCAACACTCACCGGGTTCGACTGGTTTGATGCTGGGACCGTCATCAAAAAGAAGGCCCCCCATTGTGGTCCTTCCTCACAGGGAGACACTTTATCCGGACCAAGTGCTTTGATTTTTCAATTGCAGAAACACAAGACTAGATTTTTAGAGCGTACACCTTGCACTGGCACAAGATCACAGAATGTTGGAAAAGCGGATCAATAGGCCGTCTGAGCTTGCGCGCAGCTTTCCATCAGGAAGGATACGCTTTCAGACGCAATGTCACTTATATGACAATTTCCAGAAAATTGCTCTTTTTTCAAAATTGCATGAGGAAGCTGTCCCCCGAGGATGGCAAATAACATCTAGAAGTCGCTTAGAAAGAAATTCCTTTTAAAAACAAAAAAATAAAGACACTTTTAGGGTCAACATCTGGAAAATGCTGAATGGATCTTGGAGATGTTTTAGAAAAGGATTTTCAGAGGAACAGGATTGTGAGGTTTAATTTTACAAAATATTGTGTCAATATTGACATGACTATTTGTAATGTTGTGGCGATTTTGAGTAACATTGTGTGCAATATTGCTACAATATTGATCATCTGTAAAATCTTGCAGGAATATTGCATTATGAAATTGAGGAAATGTTGTACAGAAATTTTGCCATATGGTGTTAGAATTTTGTTAAAAGAAAAATAAAAAAATTTATTACTAAAAAGTATATGCGAATCCTTTTAGGTTTTATTAATGAAAAAATTTTAATCGAACTGCGTTTCGATGAATATCTCAGAAATGAGATCTCAGATATGAGTTTAAATCCGCTTAATTAATTCTAACTACATTGTTATCTTAATTCATTATTTTAAAAAAATCGTATTTTCTATATATATTTTTTGCATTTTTGGAAAAGTTTAGAAAGTAAGTTTTTTATCCTTTCGACACTTCGAAAATACATCGATTGATCGTTTAATGAACCTTCTAGCTCAATTGTATTCAAGTTATTCACTTTTTAAAAAACGAAATTTTTGAAAAATTCCTTTTTCTTATATATCTTTCACATCCTTTGAGCAAAGTAAATATAATTATTTAATCCTTTTTGTGTTTCAAAAACGCATCGTTTGAATGCTTATAATGGACCTTATAGCTCAATTCTAGATAAAGTTATTGTCATCTTTAAAAATCAAAAATTTTGAAAAATACGGTTTTTTAAAAAATTTTGTTTTCAATTTCAATGCGAACTTAATTATTTTGTGAGTGGTTTATAATTACCCTAAAAATGCGTCTTTTTAGGTTATTATAGGAGATTTTATTATTATTCTATCTAAAGATATTATTATTTAAAAAAGTTTAAATTTTAAAAATCTTTGTCAATTTTTATTTTTATGTACAAATGAATAAAATAGCATCTAGGGGAAAGCAAAGCGTTCAAAGATGATCACAAAAAGTTTTACTTCAAATGAATAATACAACTTGGCTGCGGATTCTTTAATTTTATTTATTTTTAATAATGTACATTCTTTAATATTGTTAGGTTAATAGTATAAGTCCAATTTTAATTTAATTTCAAATATTATGAAAGATATTTCGAATGTTGATCAAATATTATGTTTAATTAATTCAAAAATAGAAACTCACATTTATTTTCTTTTTGTTCAAGTAAAATATTTATTACTAGAAAACATTTTCTCGAGGCGAATAGGTATTTGCGAATCGATTTCAATTAAAATGAAAGTTAAGCACTTAATAAGATTCGAGTTGATTTAAATGAAAAACTTGATTAAATTGAGATAAATATAGTTAGATTAGAATACTAATTAATACAATAACAAAAATATAAATCAGAATTATTTTTTTCATCTTGAATCGTATTTCACAAAATTTAAAAATGTTTCAGTTTTTTTGGATTACATTACCTTCTGTTTTAAAATTCAAAACTGTTTTATGAGAAAATAGAGTTCTATTCTATTTTAAAAAGGAATTGTGCAGCATTTTTGATCCCAGCTGTTTAAACAATCTAAATTTTTAAAAAGATTCTACTATCGCAAATAGAAGGTTAACAAATACAAAGAAAATAAAAAAAAACCAAAAATGGAAATTTAAAATCAACGATATTTCAATTGTTTCTGCAAAACAAGCCCCAATATTCAAATTTTTAAATGTGATTGGATTTTAAAATAATTTCCGTTTTGTTTATTTTGCATAAATTGTGTTATTAGAAATACATTCATTTTGTCGGAAAATATAGGATTTAAATTTTTCATGAGAAGATCGTTGAGTTGTTTACAATTTTGGAAAAATTGATATTTACGCATGAGAAATATGAATATATCAAATCAGCAAATAAATTGCATGGAACAAAAGTTGAAAAATAAATGCTTGAACAATGGTAAAAAATAATTTCGTACCATTTTTTAGTTAGTTTGAAAGGAAATTTTATTTATTATATATTAATAAATTTACGATCATTACAATTAGAAATAATAACAATAATAATGTAATGATAATAAAAGTAGTAATAGTTGAAGTAAACAATAAAAGTAATAATAATAACAAAAGTAATAAAATAATAGCAATAATAAAATAGTAATAATATATTAATAAAAGTAATATACTTATTAGAAAAATAAAAATAATAAAGAAATATTGTATTAAATTTCAGACTGAAAAGTATTTCGAAAATAATTGTTTAGAACCGCTTTTTTTGCAAAATTCAAATTCCATATTTTTTTTAATTTTCAGGTTCTTTGAGAGCGGTCAGTGACGTCAATAAAATTACACTTTTGTCTCCTTTTCCTTCTATATGTCATAATACAAATACAGGACTGGTAATACAGAATGACGTCATGGAACAAACTTTCAGAGTATGCGCACAAAAAGAGAAGAGCTCAGACTGACTCCGAAGTTGCATAGTTACTGATAGAACTACTATATTTATCCGCCCAACAATAATTTCTTATTTGTAAGACTGTCAAGACACAAAGACTTCTTTTGACAAAAATGTGACCTCAGTGCCTAAAAGTGACAATTACAAAAAAATAGTTATAAAAAATAATTAAATAAACCTCTTCTACAATGTTTTTTTAACATACAGTGAACAGAGTTGAGAGATTCCGACAATATTCTGACCGGTTCGACTAAATTATATAGCCGGATTTTTAGATTTTTCAAAATGGGTCTAAAAACTTTCAAAATTTTGTTTGATAATCCTTGGAAGACCTATTATCCTGGACAAACTGTCACGGGACGAATTGTTTTGGTTCTGGACTCACCAAAAAAAATTCGTGGTTTGTATTTTTTTATTTAAAAAAAAAAAGAAAAAATTAAGTAGAGAAAACAAAAAGGAAATTAAAAATGGAGAAAAGTATACAATTTAGCACTTTTGTAAAATTGGTGATATAATAAATTTAATAGTAACGAAATTTAAAAAGAAACAATATAACAATAACGTTTAGCAACAAATAATAATGAGATACGAAACAATAATAAAGCAAATTATAAAAATTTTAACGAAAGTCAGTTCGAAAAAGATGTAAATATTTTATTATGGAAAACAATTTTTTAAGCAAAACTTTTGATGATGTTTATATATAATGTAAACAATTTCAGCTGAATTGTTTAGAAAAGAGTTGAAAGTTTGGAAGAGCGTTCAAAACTGTGTGCGAGAACAAACGAAAGCTAAAAATAATTTATTGCTTGTCAGTAACTTTAAGAACAGTTCCTTCTATTTGATTAACAGCACACAAAGTTATTCTAACGTAATAAAAACAAAAATGTAACCTTGTAAACTTTTATTATTTTCTAAACTCTTTTTAAAAAAAGTTACTTTACTAAAAGAATATGAAGTACTTATATAAATAATATCAGAGAAATATCAATAGTATCAATAAATTAGTATTAACAGAAAACTGTTCTTTGTGTTAATTTGTCTACAAAGTTAATAATTTTGTAACAATATAAATATATGTATTTCTCTCTTATCAATAAGTACTATTCATAGTATTATAAACAAATGAAAATAATATATTAGTCAATTAAGTACTTCAAGTAATATTAATAATTTAAATCATTATAGAAGAACTTTTCTTTATAAATTCTTTTATTATATAAGTATAAAAAAAATTACAATAAGTATAATAACAATAATTATAATAAGAATACTATTGCTTATATATAGGAATATGTGTGAAGATGAAAGGAGAAGCCAATACTTCTTGGACAGCAGATAAGCAACAGTTGAATAACGAAGGTCGCTATGAAAACGAGCAACAATTGCTTACCGGCTACGAAGAATATTTCTCTATAAAATATTATGTGGTCGGACAAGCCTCAAGTGAGAGTTGCATAATTTTATTACTTGTTTTCTTCAGTTTCTTTTATTGATTAATTAATAAGATTACATAATTAATAGTGATCTGTAATGAAATATTCAAGTCTAGAGTTACAAGAAATTATGGAAGGAGTCAAAATTAGAATAAGAGAAATTTATTTAAAAGTTTGGGAGTTAGTAATTTAAAATTAATAATCAAATGATCCCTTTATTAATTATTTTGCTTCTCTTTTGAGAATTTTATATTTCAAAAAATTATATTCATGAAAAAATATTTTTACTACTCTTCAGAGAAACTAACGGTAGAGCAAGCCGATAACAACTCAGATCCTTCGGGTGCTCCTCCCTCTCTTTTATATCCTCTAGTAGGTTTTGTTGCTGACCAATAGGAGTCCGCGTCACTGTGACTCTCCAGTGGAGGGGATACTATAGGGTATAAAAAGAGAGGGAGAGCGGGAATAAACTTAGTCGCCATCGACTCGTTGAATCGCTACATTCTCTAGAGAATAGTAAAACATCTCAATTTATTCCTTTAAAAATAGTTTCATGACATTCTTTGATTGAATGAAACATTTGAAAGAATGTGCAAACCTTGGTCAGATTTTAGGAAAGACTCGATGCTCTCTGGGACTGGGATTCGTATCTCATCTCCCTGACCTTTAATTTTTGTAAAAATAGAGACTTATAGTCAGGAAGATGAGATGGAAATTCGAATTGCATAATATGTATTAATAGGGATGATAATAACAGTAAATTAAAATTAATTTTTAGATGGTGAAATTGAAGTACCAGCCGGTGAAAATTTCTATCCTTTCACGTGTGCTTTACCTCCAAATATTCCCAGCAGTTTTGAATCTGATCTGGGATTCGTTAGATACACAATAAAAGCCATTCTAGATCGCCCTTGGAAATTCGACCAAGAAACCAAAGATGCCTTCACAGTCGTATCTTCTTTCGATCTTAACTCCGAGTCCAGAGCATCGGTACTATTAAACATTCTGGAACTTAGCTGCAAATTTTTGTCTTTTATTAAAGTATCTAAATCTTTTTCCAAATACTAAAATTAGTTATTAACCAGTTAATCATTGATCATATTTTACATTCCACTAAAATTTGATTTGTCATTTTTATGCCTCTCAATTTTTCGTCAAATTGATTTTTATTTCATTATTTGGTTTACAATGATATACATATTTTTAAAATGTTTGCTATTATATTTTAGGAACCAATTATGGAAGAAAAGAACAAAAGTTTCTGCTGCCTATGTTGTGCCTCTGCTCCTCTTTCTGTGAATATTTCTGCTCCCGTCAGAGGATACGTTCCAGGACAATCCATACCGATCAAAGTCAATGTTGAAAATCAGTCTGGGGTCGAAGTCAATGTAGTAAAACTGATACTTCAAAAGGTGTCTTTTTATTATCATTATATATTATTTTATTATAATCTTATGGCAGATTAAAATATATATTATGTACAATTTTGCTACCGCAATGTTTTTCGAAATTCGAGGTTAAGAAATAAAGTGAAATTGGATTATAAAAAATAAATTAATTCTGAGTTGTGAAGATTACGTAGTTCATGGATAATAATTTAAAAAAATGTAACTTTAAGGTGGTTACGTATCGAGTTAATTCTCCTCACACGGACACAAAAATTATACCTACGACAATAGCGGAAGTAAGCAAAGGTCCTGTTGACGGAAATGGAACCATTAGTTACGAACAATCTTTGGATATCCCACCACTACCTCCTTCAAATCTAAACAACTGTGGTATCATTGACCTCAAGTACGAATTGAAGTTTGAAGCCTGTGTTGACGGATGGTAACTAGACTCAATTATATAAATAGATCCGTTTCTTCGCTATATTTCAATAGTTTATGACAATAATTCGCTTAACTATTAATATTCCAGCGATTCTAAAATTCTTTTAAAATGTTTTTATAGGTACCGAAAAAACCTAAGAAAGAGTACTCTAGTCTTCATTGGAACAGTTCCTCTAGCGAATTACCAATCGTTAGTAGCTCCTGCGAAACAGGAATATCCAACCAAAGATTCTTATGGATGGAATCCAGTGACCACTGGAGGTGGTGAATTTTCTCCATCAGCTCCTCCTCCTGAGACTCATTCTCCTCCAGAATATTCTGTAACCGACAGTTCACCGATTGGAAATCTTTATCCCAATTTACGTAAGGATTTTTATTGTTATGAATCTTAGGAATAGATTTAAGAATAAAGCGAGTTGGAAATATATATCCGGTATCAAATTGAGCAGCCAAACTGTTTGGGCTGTATCCAGGGGTAAATCATTCTGACATTGATATTTTTTGTATAAGAGACTTTTCTTTTACCAGAATTAGCGCTTTTACACAGTAGTGAATGATACCTTTCTCGTCTTGCTCTTTGTTGAGCCTTAAATAATTCTAATTCCTCTAGATTTTCCATGTTAACGTTCAAGGTGTCTTACTCAAAGTTGCCTTTCCTTATTTTAAAATTCCTAACTCGTCTTTCATACTCTTTTATACTTTATTATCTCCAGGGTTACCTTATATCTCCTTAGCTAATTCTTTTGCGTAGGGACTGTTGGGAAATCTGCCTATAGATCTCTCGGAGCCGAATCCGAGGATATGTGGGATTGGTAAACAAAAATAAAACAAAATAAGCCGGAAAACTACTACCGGCTTCGACCAACTAAACCCCATACTAAACCCTTGATTGTGGAGTCCTGACCCACGCTCGGGACTGTCAGAAGAATTTAGGCTTTGAGTGCGGTGGCGCTCTCCTTAGATAATTTTTTTGGCGAGGGTCATTGAGTGGAATCTGCTTACAGATACCTTGTAGCCCGCACTACAAGGTTATGTCGGGTTGGGTTAACTGCCGCACTACTGACAGCCCAACCGACTAAACCACTCACCCTATTTCTTTGGGACCCTGTATCCACCTCCGGAACGACCTTTCGGCATTTGCCTTCAGAGCTGGTGTCCCTCATCGTCGCCGGTGCGACGTTCTCCTTCAGCGGTATTTTTCGTTTACGCCTGATCGTGCAACCACCAGAGACTTAAGCCCCCGGCGGATCCAGGACAAAGCGTACTGTTACGGTCGAGCCGGAATCCTGGACACTCTCATGTGGCCTTGAATGCACTATTGCGTCATGGATCCGCCGAGGACCGAAGTCCTCGGCGGATTCAGGACACGAAACACAATCATCTAAGACACTTTGAGAAAGTCCATGGATTCCTCAATGTACCCTACCGGTGCCTGGGCGCCTCTTCCTTCTTCGCCGCTTCCAGAGCCTTCCGGAAAGCGGCACATTTACCACTGCTTGAGACGCGGTCACAGGCCGCTCCTTGTGTTTCGATGCACAAAAAGCAGCGCATACTTTCTGTACAGTTGGCAGCAGTGTGGCCAACTCCTCCGCACTTAAAGCATGCGGAGGATCTGTCCACCCCGCTGCACTGTACAGCCTTGAGCCCGAAACCTTAAACCTGATTACCGCAACACGTCTCCTTACGCAGCAACTCAGGAAGCCAACCTTGACGTGGCCAAGACCTTCTAGAGTTGATGCTTCTCGGCGCGTTGCTGTTACCAACGCCAGTTCTACTCCTCTTTTGTTCTCATTGAGAAGCTTCACCTGCCTGTTTTCTTTAGTAGCTCCTAGAGTCTTTTCTAGGGCCGCTACGAGTTCCTCTTCTTCGGTTAGACTGTTCAAGTCTCGGATTTCCAGAGTTACCCTCTGGTCCTCTGGCACCTGGACAGTCGCCATCACTCCGACTACCTCCGTTACCTTTTTGGTAAACGCCTCACTGTTTGAATCTCCACCTAATCTTAGGAGGAGATCTCCTTTTTGCGTCTGCCTAACCGCAGTAACTTCGGGCTGGCACAACTCCGGATCAACTGCCTTTCTGAGTTTTCCAAGTACAGACGCGTCCCTACTAAAAATTCCCACATGGGATCCTAGGTCCCATATAGGAATCCACATGGGATCCTATGTAAAATCGTATACGAAATTGGGACACGATTTGGAGTAGGAATCTACATGGAGGTTTCTATTCATAATACCATATAAAATCCCATGTCGATTCCTCTGTTATTTCCTTTATGTTTACTTATAAGAATACCGTTACGAATTCATAACAAGA
>WNHD01000567.1:0-66337 GCA_011057455.1 Ganaspis sp. Gsp50
CGCTAGCTAGCAGCGCTAGATTGTATGCAAAATTACCATGTATCTAGCGCTGCTAGCTAGCGCCACGAAATTTTTCTACACGGGATTATACTAGCAATACATATACTGCAAAAACTAATGTCTTGAAAGTGTCTTACCGTAAGACATTTAACGTTTTCAGACGCCAAAAAATGTCTTATTTTTGTGTCTTAAAACGCTGAATGCCTTAAAGTAAGACACTTGATGTCTTACCGTAAAGTAAGACTCCGTAAGTGTAAGACACTTTTAGACATCAGTTTTTGCAGTTTACACTGCAAAAAATGGTGTCTTAAAAGTGGAACAAAAGTGTCTTATTTGGTTAAAAACGTTTCAAATTAAGACATTTTTTGTGTCTTAGTCACCAAATATGTCTTAACTTAAGACGTTTTTGCTCAAAATAAGACACCATGTTTTTATAGTGTAGAAGCGCGAGAAACGAAATTTTCAAATTAAAAAAATTTGACATTAATATTTAAAAATTATTTAATTTCCAATTTTATTATAATAGGTTATAAACGTTCGTAATTGTTTCTTAAATATTGTACTCTTAGAAAAATTTTTGTTTAAAAAAACAAATGTGACACAATCTGAAGAAAGGGACCTTACAAGCATTTGAAATTAGGTTATGTTTGCTGACAGTTGCAACTTAATTTATGCTTTTTTTTTTAATTATTTGCAACGAAAAAGTGTTTTTCTTGAATAGGTTTGTTGTATATTGTCGAGAAAAACTGTTTTTGTTTTCAAATATTTTAAAGGGAAGGATTAATTAAGTTAAAACTGTCAGCCAACATAACCTAATTTCAAATGCTTGTAAAGTCCCTTCCTTCGAATCGTGTCACAAATGTTTATATATGTTTGTCACATGTTTGATATATATACAAGTGTTTATTTAATTTAAACAAATATTTGTTTGATTCAACAAATTTATGTTGAATCCTAACAAACTAGGAACAAAAATAATTTCTTGCAACAAATTATTATTGGTTGAAATACTCTCCAGATTTGAATTAGTGAAAATTCCACCAATTTGAATTAGTAAGCATTTTTACTAACTTTTAGTTACTAACTTTTTTACTAACTTTTTTACTAACTTTTTTACTAACTTTTTTACTAACTTTTTTACTAACTTTTTTAAACTAAAACTTTTTCTACTTTTTACTTTGAAACTGAAACTTTAGTAGAAAGTACTAAATCGAATAGTGAAATTTTACTAAAAGCAAAGCTTTCTCTTGAGGAGGCAAAATTAGTAAAAGTGCTTACTGATTCAAATTGGTGGACTTTTCACTCATTCAAATTTAGCGAGTAAGCAAAATTGTCTCGAATCAAGCAAATATTTGTTTGAATTAAATAAACTTTTGTTTGGCCGTTTATCAAATAAGTGTTTGTTTGTTTATTAACTTATTATTATTAAGAAGAAAAAACTTGTTACAAAAAGGTACAGAATATTTTATTAGGGTCCGGATTATTCATTGATAAATAATGAAGAACATTTTTTTCAAAAAACACATAATCTAAAATCATTGAAAATAGAATGTTTCAACATTCAAAAAATGTATACAAAACTAAAGAATGTTTTTTAAAATGATTCTGAAATGGTGCGAGAGTTTTGGAATAATTGTTTAAGTAATAATTTACTGAAAAATTAACAGAAATTTTGTTGAATGCATTTTTCTTTAAGAAGCTATACTGTATTTTTTAAAAGAAAAAAGAATAAAAATGTTTAATTATTAAAAGTTTAAATTATTTTAAAAACAATTTAAAATAATATTTTTAAAAATTGAAATTTTTAATAACGAAAATAAAAAAGCGACTTTTTGACACTGAACTAGAAGAAAGTTAATAAATTCAAAATAAATAAAAAGATATCATGAGATGCGAAAAATTGGCTAATATAAAATATCGCAGGAAGATTGATGGCCATGAAATTAAGAAGAAAAATGATTGAATATAAAAACTAGAAATTTGTCAGCCTTTTTTTCTGAATCTCTTGCGCTTCGAGTATAAAAGTAACTAATTTTATTTTATTATAACACTAATCGTTGATTATACAACAATAAAAAATGTAACAATTTATTCATATAACATACATATGACAGTATTTTTTCAAAACTTTCACATCTGAAGCAAAAAATGAAATTGAAGAACTTCAATGTAAGAACTTAAACAATACAGTTTAAACAATAAATAGCAATTTAAACAATAAATAGCAATTTAAACAATAAATAGCAATATAAACAATAAATGGCAATTTAATCAATATAGTTTCTCTAAGAGGAATTGAAAATTTTTCCTTAAAGATCAAATATACTTTTTTTGAGAACTAGAAAAACAGTTTTGAACTCTTGGAGTCGAAGATTTAGAAGAGACTGTAAACAAAAATGTTAGTTCAACTCTCTTTTATAGACAATTTGTATTCCCCACTTTTGGTTTCTGACACACCTGTAGAGTATTTCTTTATATACTTTTTTACTTTTAGATTGTGAAAAGATAAGAGGAACAAAGAATAAATTGGACAAAGTTTTTGTAATAGTCCCACGCTGTGACCTTGTCTACTCTCTAATAAAATAGTTAAATAATTTATCAATGTCATACACAAAAATGTATGCATGTTAAATATCTACAAAAACATTCCTGAAGTGTTAATATTTGTGCACTGAAATAATAATACGCAATTTTTATTTATTATGCAAGTATTGTGCTTTCTGTATATCATTTTTACGATTTTGTATATGTGGTTCTTTTTCAACATTGTATTGTTGTTAATTATGTAATGTAATATGATATTATAATTATAATTTTAATAATAATAATAATAATAATAATAATAATAATAACAACAACAACAATAATAATAATAATAATAATAATAATAACAATAATAATAGTGTAAAATAAAATAAAAGTGTAAAATAAAAATAATAATGATGATAGCAATATTAATAAAATTAATTTATTACTATTATTACGACAATTACTATTAGCTATTCAAGTTTCACCAGAATTTTTAATAATTACTATTATTAAGATAATTACTATTAATTATAATAATTACTTATAGTTTGTTTTGATTTATAGATCATTATAATTATTGAAACATCGCAATTTGATGAAAAAAATTGGAATTTGTTTTCTTGACCTTCCTGTGACTATTTTAAATTCTACAAAATATTTATAATGAAAGGGTTTGGATCTAATTTTATAATTGTTGATAATTACTATTATTACTAAAATTACTTTTTATACAATTTCACTATTATTACTATTTTTACTACTTTTATTTCTATTTTCATTATTACTATTATCACTATTTTACTAATTCACTATTATTACTATTTTTACTATTAATAATAACTCGTAAACTATCACTCGGTAGCATTCAATATTGTTTTTAGCCTTTTTATATATTTTTACTATTATTACGAATAATACGCCATTATTAAATTTATTCCAACAAAAAACGATCTAAACTGAAGAAGCAATAAAATAAAATTAATATATGCATCCTATCCAAAAATTTTCATATTCATAAAAAAACCAAATAGAACAAGTAATAGATGAAATCAACTACTAAATTGATTAATATAGTTGACGTCAAACCTTTGAAGTAAAAATAAACCACTTTAATAACTCTCACAAAATAATAAACACGCTATTTATATATGATTATAAAGCAATAATTTTTTAGTCGATCATTTCAAAATAACAAAAAACAAAACTTCCGGGTACGTCAATCGAAAAGAGTGAGTGGTTGGCCTTGATCAATTTAAGATTTTGTCTGCGACGTGGATGATTGATTTTTGATCTAAAAAGCTACGTTGATGACAGTCACCTATTGTTCTCGAGATCTGCTCCTCTTATAAAAGCTCAAGACTTGAAGACTCGCCATTCGATTCTTAAAGTTCTATTATTATTGAATTATTATTAATAATGTTGTTATTATTAACATTGTTGTAATTACTAAATATTTTTATTATAACTAAATATTTTTATTATAACCAAATATTTTTATTATAACCAAATATTTTTATTATAACCAAATATTTTTATTGTAACTAAATATTGTCATTCTTTCAATACATTTGACAAAGAAGAATTAATCCGCAATCATGATCAGGCTATTACTCTTGTTTGCCATTTTTGCCGTTGCTTTGGCTGCACCTGGATACAATGCTGGCTCTCATTTGGTACCTGCTACACCTGTAATAACGAGCTACTCATCTTCTCCATTACTGTCAACACCTTATGTCAAAACTTATGGCGCCGCACCTATTGTAGCCTCTCCTCTCGAGTATGCTGCTCTCAAATCGCTTTATTACGTATACTGAGAAATAAAAATCGGACGGAAACCTGAATCTGGAACATTTTGAAATTTTTATTATTATTGTGCAAACTATTTCTGTGGAAACCTGATTTTTACAAGCTAGTTTTATGAATAAATGTGTCTATTTTTGAAGCACTGTGAATTTATTAACCCTTTAAAAAGTGACCTAATTACTGATTTACATAATATGTAGTAATGTTATAGTAATTTACATAAGTTCTGACAAAAAAGAAACAGTAATTTTGTCACTGGATGATTTTTTTATTACTGTTATTTACTTTATATTTTTATTACTATAATTTCTTTAATTTGTTTATTACTGCTATTTATTTAATTTTTTTAATACTACCATTTATTTAGTTTTTTTATTTCTACTATTTATTTAATTTTTTTATTACTGCTATTTATTTCATTTCTTTATTACTACTATTTATTTAATTTTTTATTACTACTGATTATTTAATTTTTTTATTACTACTATTTATTTAATTTTTTTATTACTACTATTCATTTAATTTTTTTATTACTACTATTTATTTATTTAACAATAATACAACCCGCAGTCCGTATTAATTTAATTTTTCAATTACTACTATTGATTTAATTTTTCTATTATTAATATTTATTTTATTTTCTTATTACCACCATTTATTTTATTTTTTTATTACTGCCATTTATTTTTTATTTTTTTATTACTGTACTGTTTATTTGATTTTTTTTTACTACTAAAATAAATTTCTTAGTGTCGATGTTATTTAGGCTTATTTTCCTGGGTTTGTACTACTGAAATTGATTCCTAAGCGACGATTTCACTTAGGCTGATTTTCGTATGTTTGTACTACTGAAATCGCGACCTAAACGTAAACGACAGTTTAAATAAATAAATGAGACTCTACATCTCTCTTTCTGAATAAATGAAATCCATATATTTTTAAGTTAAAAGCCTTCTACACAGTCCAAAGAGTAAATTTTCTTTTATTTTGTGTGAAATTTTTTTTATTTTGTGTGAAATTTCTTTCATTTTGTGTGAAATTTTTTTCATTTTGTGTGAAATTTCTTTCATTTTTTATGAAATTTCTTTCATTTTGTGTGAAATTTCTTTTATTTTGCGTGAAATTTCACTTATTTGTAAATGAATGCGCACTTATTAAAATAAGAGGCAAATTTTTGACTTACAAATAAGTAGATTTCACTTATTCAGATTTAGAGACTGGATGTGTAAAAACTATGCACAACTTCAAATTATTATCATAAACTCTTGTTTGCAAATTATCTATTCAAATTGTAAAAAATAGCTTTCCGTTGCTTTAATGAACAAACTATGAACAGCTTAAAATTATTATTATTATAAACATTAGCTTCCAAATTATCTATTCAAATGGTATTCGACAATTAAAACTGACTTGTGAAGAAAAAGAAACGAGACAATAGAGTCACTGAAAATCACTTTGAATTTCAATTTTCAAATATGTAGATTATAATGTAGACATTGAAATTATGAAGGTCAGTTACTTTCATTCTCACTCTGCGTATTCGAAATTTTCAATAACTATAAAGTTGTTTGCTTAACGATAATTATGAAATTAAACTCTTATTTGAAATGTTAATAAACTAACAAAAGGAATATTTTATGGTGCTAGAAATCCAATTCTACTTTAACCGCAAATTGTTTCTCTAAACATTCGTTCACGAAAGACAGTCTATATGTATTTCAAAAAGTAGCAAAAGAATTGCAAAATGTAGCAAAAAATTGCTAAAAGTGGCAAAAAATATCTAAAAGTAGCAAAAAATAACAAAGAAAAGCAATAATTTATGTAAAAGAGGATTTTCAATGAAAGTTTAAAAAGATTGAATTTTTCAATTTCTCGATTGATATTGGATTGCTCAATTTCGCACGTGTCCTTTTTGAAAAAATTGCAAATTTCATTCTCTATTTTTCCATTTTACAAAGGAAAACGTTATGTATATTATAATTTTTGCATCTCTTGAGAGAAAATTATGTTACTTAGGTCGTACTATTTTATCAGAGAGAAAAGAAATATGAAGTTGTAAATCAAATGAAAACAATCTATAACTGAAAAAACGAAAAAAACGAAAAACAATGCTTCCCTATGAGGAAGCAAAATGATTCAAAACTTATAACAACTTTAAGTGATCAAAAACTTTAAAATCTCAACTCATCAAGAACTTCAATTTTCAAATGATACTTTAATTAATATTTTCCATAATTTTTTCTATTTTTTCTATTTTTTCTATTTTTTCTATTTTTTCTATTTTTTCTATTTTTTCTATTTTTTCTATTTTTTCTATTTTTTCTATTCTACAATAAAGAGTCATACGATTTCTATTTCTATTTCTTCATGCGATTTTCTACACTGTTTTACAATTTGTAATTTTTGTAATTTCTATAAAATTTGTAGCGTCTTTTTCTCTATATGTATTTTTGTATTACACTTATTGTTCTTGCACTTATAATTCTGTAACCCCATCTGTGATCCTGGACTATGAAAATAAAAGAAAGAAAGAAATATTAATGTCAATAAAAGTAATTTTATCAATCTTTCATGAACTTTATCAAATAACTTAAATATTTCAAATAATAAAAAGTACAAATAATATCTAAAAATACAAATACTATCAAAAAATACAAATACCATCCAAAAATACAAATACTATCCAAAAATGCAAATACCATCAAAAAATACAAATACTATCCAAAAATGCAAATACCATCAAAAAATACAATTACTATCCAAAAATGCAAATACCATCCAAAAATACAAATACTATCCAAAAATACAAATACCATCAAAAAATACAAATATTATCCAAAAATACAAATATACTAGATCAAAAAATGCAAACACTATCCAAAAACTAAAAAAACTAAATCCAAAAATGTCGAAGTCACTCAGTCCTAACATTTGAATCATCAATCCTCGACACAAAATCGAGTCATACCTTACACAAGTTCCCTAAAAAAAGCCTCAACGTATCGATAAAACAAACATTTTTGTTTATTGTTTTATCCGCGTATCGAAGGTCAGATACTTTTACTTCCTATAATGTACGGTATCACGTAAAGATCCGGCCCGTTCTTAAACACAAAAGACAAAAAAAAGCAACGTCTCAATTCGTTGGAGGGGGCTGGATTTCATCTACGTCTCTTGGAACAAGGGGGGAAATTTTCGGCGTATAAAAGAAGGCCAGAATTGATGTTTTCTCATAGTTCGCTCTGAATCTCGAACACTAAACAAGCAAAACTAAAACCTAAAAACAAAAATCATGTTCAAGTTCGTGATCCTCGCTGCCCTCTTGGCCTTCGCTGCCGCCGAGCCTGGAATTGTTTCTCCAGTTGTGTCAACTTACTCGGCTCTTCCTGCATATGGATATGCCGCACCAGCTCATCTTGCCTACTCTGCACCAGCCTATGGATACGCTTCAGTAGCAGCTCCTCTCACCTACGGAGCCAGGCCCTTGTCCTACGTAGCACCTCTACCTTACGCAGCCAGATCTATCCACTACTAGACTCCACTCTTGTTGAAACTTTGACGGATGGTGTTCAACTCTAAATTCCAATCTGTCTAATTCTACACGATTGAGGCAATTTATCACGGTCAACCAATGGAGCATCCGAAAAAAATTCAAAAAATTTCTGTAAGATTCAAAACTTGGTTTCTATTTGAATAAATCATAATTTTCTGTCAATCATGTGTTTTTTGTGTGTTTCTGCCCTCTTGAAAATGGTTTTTTTTTGAAGGGTGTTTTGTTTTGGTGAAGAAACGATGATGGTTTATTGTAAAATGATTTTTGATTTTGGACTCGAAAATTTGTTACTGTAAGGATTTTTTGTCTCTAAGACATGGAGAATGAATTATTGAGAGTGCTTTTCGGTACAAGGTATAAAAAGTAACTTCACTACAAAAAAATGGTGTCTTATTTTGAGCAAAAACGTCTTAAATTAAGACATATTTGGTGACTAAGACACAAAAAATGTCTTAATTTAAGGCACTTTTTACCAAATAAGACACTTCTGTCCCACTTTTAGTTTTTTAGCCACTAAGAGTGCCTTCTGTAGTCATTTTTAGTTTCTAAGACACTAAGAGTATATTCTGCAATCATTTTTCGTTTCTAAGACACCAAGAGTACATTCTGCGGTCATTTTTCGTTTCTAAGACACCAATAGTACCTTCTGCAGTCATTTTTAGTTTCTAAGACACCAAGAGTACCTTCTGTATACATTTTTCGTTTCTAAGACACCAAAAGTATCTTCTGTAGTCAGTTTTCGTTTTTAAGACACCAATAGTACCTTCTGCAGTCATTTTTAGTTTCTAAGACACCAAAAGTACCTTCTGCAGTCATTTTTCGTTTCTAAGACACCAAAAGTGCCATAGTGTCAACATTTTTCGGATATAAAACAAAAAGTGACTTACTCAAGCATTGTATGTTTTTAAGACATCAAGAATACCTACCTGAGAGCATATTTTGTGTCTAAGACACTAAAAGTGACTTACTGTAGCATTTTTCATTTCTTAGACGCAAAAAGTGCATCAGTGTGCAATTTTTGTTTTTTAAGACAATAAGAGTGCCTTATTGTAAGAATTTTTCAGAACTTGGACATAAAAAGGAAATTGCTGTAAGCACTCTTTGTTTTTAAGAAACCATTTTCTTCCTTCTATTCCTTCAATTCCTTCTATAGTCATTTTTCGTTTCTCAGACATCAAGAGTACCTTCTCTAAACATTTTTTTTCTCAGACATCAAGAGTACCTTCTGTAAACATTTTTCATTTCTCAGACATCAAGAGTACCTTCTGTAGACATTTTTCGTTTCTAAGACACCAAGAGTGCGATAATGTCAGCACTTTTCGGTTATAAGACATGAAAAGTGACTTACTGTAAGCATTCTTTGTTTTTAAGACATCAAGAGTAACTTACTGGGAGCAATATTTGTTTTTAAGACACCAAAAGTGACTTACTGTAGCAGTTTTCATTTTTAAGACACAACACTGCAAAAAATGGTGTCTTAAAAGTAGGACAAAAGTGTCTTATTTGGTCAAAAACGTCTTAAATTAAGACATTTTTTGTGTCTTAGTCACCAAATATTTTAAGACACTAAGACACTATGCTTACTGTAAGCATTTTTCGGTTTAAGATGTTAAAAGTGACTTACTGTAAGCATTCTTTATTTTTAAGACATAAAGAGAGCCTTACTGTAAGCAATTTTTGTTTCTAAGACATCAAAAGTGACTTACTGTAGCATTTTTTATTTTTAAGACACCAAGAGTGCATAACAGTAAGCATTTTTCGTTTCTGAGATACAAGAAGTGGCGAAATATGGCATTTTTCGTTTCGAAGACACTGAAAGTGACGTACTGTAAAGAATTTCATTTTTCAGACAACAAGAGTGTCTTACTGTAAATATTTCTGTGATTCTAAGGAAAAAAGTACCATAGTGACATTTCTCTTTAAAGACATCTGGAGTGTTTTTCTAAAAAGTTTTTTAAGACACTGAAAATATCTTAATATAATAATTTTTCGTTCCTAAATTACAAAAAGTGTCTTATTATAAGCGTTTTCCTTGAGACGTAAGAAATGCTTTAATTTAAGCAATTCTCGTTTTTAAGATGCAAAAAAAGATTTATTGTAAGCATTTTTATTTCGAGTAACATTATATACAATATTAATATTCTTTTAACTACAACTTCAGTGCAACATTTTTGAACCTTTAAACACGCTTGTAGCGCTTTACTCAAAATAATAATCATTTCTACTTTTTTAAATTCCTTCATACAAAAAATTAAAGTATTCAAAACAAATATAGAATTTTCAATAATTGTGTTAATTAATTAAAACATTAACACTTAAAATGTGCTGGAAGATTCAAAATTTTGTATCGTTCGCTTCAATTTTTATTCAAACTTTGATTCAAGATTAATTTATTTTTTCTAGATACTATAATTTTTATTTTTATTTTTTTTAACTATAATTTTTAATTTACTATTCAAATTTTCCCAGAATTCAAATTTTCAAACAATTTTAATTTACTTTTCTTACATACTAATTTACTCTATTTAGAGTCTCACAAATTGAAGGATCGCATGAAATAACACGTTGCGCGCGAACTATTTTTTCTCTACTTATAGTATTGGTCAGACAGTGCATTTGCTTTGTCTGACCCTTATTATAAGTAGAAAATGAAAAGTTCGCGCGCCCAACGTGTTATTGCATGAGACCTCTCAATTTTTAATTAATATTTATTCAGTAATATTGATATCAAATTTCAAAGTAGTTTTCTTTTCAAACTTAGTAGATAGCTTTTGCTCAAAATTTTAAAAATCTTGCATGATGTGATCATTAGTATAAAAAGCTACACTAGTCCTCAGTTACGGAATATGCAACAAATTTCATTAGTATTTTAATTTTTTTACTCAAGAATTAGTAATATAATAAATTAGAGTTAGTAATATATGTATATATACTAAAAAAATTAAAATTAATTAAAATTAATTATTTTCATGAAAGATTAAAATAAAACTAAAAAAAGACTAAAAATTGGTAGAATCGTTATTTACATTATTTTATGTGTTTTTTCCCAAAAAGGAAACAAAAGGAAAACAACAACAAGAAAGTAGAAAAATAAATACAAAATAAATACAAAAGTAGAAAAATAAATACAAAATAAATACAAAAGTAGAAAATAAATATGTAAAATACTTTATAAATCGATTTTAAGAATTGTATTATAAAAAGTAGCTTTTTTAAAAACCTTTTCAAAAACATTTTTCAAAGTATTAAGAACTAAGAATTTTTTAAATTATTTTTGAACTATTTTTCTAATAATCAAAATAGTATACCAAGAGTCAATTAAATCATTCAATATTCTCGAGTTACCATTTGTAAATTAATAAAAAAATCCTAAGTATTTAAAAATTGTCAAATTCACGAGTCATTTAGTATGTTTGACCATCAACAAAAAAAGGTGGCTTATGCTCTCTTGACTTAAGGTACCTTTTGTTATGGACCATCACAAATTCAAAATGAAACATAAAAAAGTGAATATACAATAAAAATTGAAAAGTAGTCAATGAACTTGAACAGTAACAATAATACATGAACAATAATACGTAAACAATAATATAAAAACAATAATACAAAAATAATAATACAAAAACAATAATACGTAAACAATAATATAAAAACAATAATATAAAAACAATAATACAAAAATAATAATACAAAAACAATAATACAAAGACAATAATACAATAATAATAATAAAAAAACAATAATGCAAAAACAATAATACAAAAATAATAATACAAAAACAATAATGCAAAAACAATAATACATAAGCATTAAGCAACAATACAAAAACAATAATACATAAAAATGTTATAATACAATTAATATACGATTAAATAACACCTACAATAATACATTAATTTAAAAACACAAAAAAATTATACAGAAAGAAAAAGAAGATAAAATATAACTAAAGATTGAATGTACAAAAAAGTATTAAAAACACAGTCAAAATTCAAGTGAACAGAAAAATTTTATTGTAATTTTTTACATATAAACAGTCGGAATTGTTGGAGTAAAATTGAAAAATCAGTGGATGTAGGCGGGGGCAGCAACAGCCAAAGGAGCAGCGTGAGCAACAGCCAAGGGTGCAGCGTGGGCAGTGTATGCAAGAGGGGCACTGTAGTGACTGTAGGCAACTGCAGGAGCTGCGTGGACAAGTGGCGCCGTGTGGACAAGTGGGGCTGCAGCAACCAATGGGCTCTTGACCGAGACCTTGTAGGTGTTGGCGTAGCTGGTGGCAAGGGGCACAGAGTGTGCGACGGCAACTGCAGGCGCCGCAGCAACCACTGGAGCCGCCAGGTAGCCTGGTTTAGGGGCAGCCATGCTGCAGGCAACCAGAGCGAAGAGTACACACAACTTGAACATTTTTAGGTTTGGTGGGTTTAGCTTTTCGAAACTAAAGTTCACTTCTCAATATCAACTTTTGAGCTGAGATGATGGACTGTGCTTTGGACCGAGGAGTTTTGACTTTTTATAGGACTGTCCCCACTTTCGAGCCTAGACAGACCTTACATCGTGCGTCAAAAAGAATGTGCGGCCAATCAGGTTCTTGTTGGACCGACGATACATTTTCACAACAATCGTTCACCACTAATCGTAAGCAGGGCCAAGGTTTTCAGGCTTTGTCCGATTTCGCTGATCCAGGCGGCCGTCAGAGCATTCTTGTTTCACGTATAACTCAATCTGAGAGAAATTTCCGACAGGGGGAATATGAATTATGAGATGGATTATTTCGTAAGAGTTTTCCTCGTTTATTAAATTAAGGTTGCAGCCTTTAATTTTTGATGGAGAATTTTCGTTGTGTTTATCGAGAGGCGATGATTGTGCGCTCGATTTTTTGAGGTGCATTGTTGCTTTTTTAAAATTGAAATATTTGAAAAAAGTTGAAATATTTGCAAAAAATTGAAATATTTGAAAAAAATTGAAATATTTGCAAAAAGTTGAAATATTTGAAAAAAGTTGAAATTGTTAAAAAAGTTGAAATTATTAAAAAAGTTGAAATTATTAAAAAAGTTAAAATGATTATTGAAAGAAGTGAAGTATTGAAAAATATTTTTGAGATGGACAACTTTTATTTGAATCAAATTTATCAATATGATACTGAAGTTTGGTATGTTTTATTTTATTTACAAAAAACTAAAGCACGTTTTTTACTCCATCATTATATTCTAATATTTATTTACCATTTTTGTAAAAATATAAAGAAAGGTAGAATGTTTGGAAGTTGTAAATAAGTATTTAAAAGATTTGAAAATACCAAAGAATTGTTTTTTTATTTTTTATGAACGAAAAAAACGTTGCAAACTTCAGTGTCTTATTTATCAGGAGTAATAAATGAATATTCATTCATTATTTGCATCTAAAATAATTATTGTTAAATATTTATGTTATTATTATATAATTTATTTATGTTAAATATTTATGTTATTATTATATAATTTATTTATGTTAAATATTTATATTATTATTATAGAATTTATTTATGTTAAATTTAGTGTCTTTATTATTATTATTATTTATTATTAATTTATTTAAAGTATCGTTTATTTTTCAATATTATTTAAGTTAAATATTTATGTTATTATTATATAATTTATTTATGTTAAATATTTATGTTATTACTATATAATTTATTTATGTTAAATATTTATGTTACTATTATATAATTTATTTATGTTAAATATTTATGTCATTATTGTATAATTTATTTATATTAAATATTTATGTTATCATTATATAATTTATTTATGTTAAATATTTACGAAAACGTGTTTTCAATTTTTCTAAATTTTTATTTACAAGAAGCAAAACAGTACTATTATTCTTTCTCGTTTAGTTGTATTTTCTTTTATTTTATTTATTATTGTTCTTTTATTATTCAAAAAGAACCTTATGTTTACATGTACGCCCTGTTGTAATTATTACTACATTAACATTGGCAATAATTAGTAATAAAATTAATTCAATGAAAATAGCAACACATGAGGAAATAGAGCACTATACATTGTTTCCATTTGTATGTCAAGTTCACTGAAAGTAAGTTTTTTAAATCCTTTCACGTAACGCAAATAACATTTTTTAATTGCAAGTAAAATGTAAACATTGAGGTGTTTACTAGTCATTTCAATTAAAGTCATTTCATTAGAATGTAAATTAAAATTGCAAACACAGGCTTTTCAACTTTTGCAAAAAGTTATAATAAAGAGCAGCCAAAATTAATAAAATATAATATAATAATTGAATATTATAATAATAATAATTGAATATAATAATAATAATAATAATAATAATAATTTGAAAAAGCGTTTTTCAAAAAGCGTTCTTAAAACTACTTTCTTAATACTACATTCTTAAGATTAAAATTAATAAAAAATAATAATAATAATAAATAAAAAAAACTTCCGTACTAAAAAGTACGTTGAACTAAAATTTATAATCTCATTATTAGTTTTATTTTACATTATTATTTAATATTTTTTTTAATACATTTTTTATTTATTTTTAATTTAATTTTTTATTAATAATTTTTAATTTACATTATTTAATACAGTTTGTACAGGAAACAACACAGAAAAAACAAAATCTTCTTTTTCAATCCATCACCTATTAAATTCCAAGTTAAATTATAGAATTCTACAGGCAAATGCCTCTAAAAATCCAAATTCATCTTGAAATTTAATATTTCGTTTTTCCTGCCTAGTTAACATTGAAATTACTTTTTTAAAAACTTGTTGCCAAGATAAAAAAAATTGATTGACGAGAAATTGAACGACATTTTATGTGCACAAAACGCTAAAATCATTGAAAAGACACTTTTTGCGTGATTGCCAGTGTCCAAAGTTAATGAAAACAAAAAATGATCCTAATTATTAAAAGTCTTGGCCCTGAGAGCAGAAAGAGAGCTATTTCGAAATTTGATCATATCACATGCTAGCGATCGTGAAAAAAAGTTGTCGAAACAAGGCAAACTTTCGCGAATTGTTTCACGTTATTCCATGAGAATCTAAAGTGGTGCAGTCCAGTGGGAGTCAGACCGATTACGCGATATTACTTAATCATACGTTACCTGCGTAAACAAGCAGATTATAATGTTACGTACATATCAAAATAGACACAGTTATGTCAATATCCTTAACAATTAGTGTTCAATGGATTTGACACATTTCTAAAACTCCACACCACATCCTGGCTCATTTCTATATTAGTCAATTAATCTATCTATAAATTTAATTACAGAATATTGTGTATTTAAATTTTGTTACGCAAATCCAAATTAATCTATCTATAAATTTAATTACGGAATTGTATATCTAAATTTTGTTATGCAAGTACAAATTTAATTATTCAAATCTATTTAAATTTAAATGCAGATCTAAGTTTAAACACAGACCTACATAAATTTAAATGTATTCAGAAATTTGGGTACAGATCTATGTAAAAAAAAAAAAATTTTAGACGTGTACAATAAGTACCAAAAGTATAGCTATGGTTTTTTTTCTTAGAAGCAAATAATCAGCAATGGTAAATTATAATAATTTGAATCGTAAATTATAATAATCACAATGGAAAATTATAATAATTAGAATAATAAGTTAACAATAATATTACAATAATAGTAAATAATACGTTACAAGAGTAATAATTAAAATTACAAACGCCAATAATACGAGTTGTTTTAAATAAGATTTTTGCAAATGTTCGTTATAACGAGAAGTGTGTACTTTGATGAATTGTGATAAGCCTTTGAAAAACATTTTACTGGTTCTTCTCGACCACATTTTTTCATTCAAAGAGTACCATAACGAGGGGCCAATTTACTGACAATAAGTTTACGTAATCATCTGTCCATTCGTAAAATCAGCAAAAGCATTCAAGCACAAAAGACCGTACCCATTAACCCAGATTGCTTCTAAAGCTGATAACATTCACAAATCGATTTATCATTTGCTCCAGAAACACCTGCCTTCTTTTTGCCTTGCCAATCATCTTAATGACACTCTACAATGTTTATAATCCTGCTTAAAGTATTCCCAAATATGGCAAAAATTTGACGAATTTTTGCACCCAGGGTCTTGAAGCGAACAAGAAAAAAAGTAAAAATAGAATAGTAAATTTACAAATAGTATTATAATGTATTTATTATTTATTTAGTATTTATTTATTATTTATTTATTATTTAATATTTATTTATTATTTATTATTTATTTATTATTCATTTATTATTTATTAATTATTTATTAATTACTTATTTATTATTCATTTATTATTTAAAACGCTTTGCGAAACTGAAAATTGATTTCTTATCGTCCAGATTAATAATTCAAACCAATAAATCATATTAAGAGGTTTTTTTCAAAATTCGCCGATGTAAAACTTTTTTCCCCGTTTTTTGCGAGTCTGAAATTCTTTGTTGGGCTCTTCGGTATTTTTTCTGAATACAGCAAGCGTGTTTGAGCAGACTGAAGAATTTTAGCAATCGATCAAGTAAAATTGATCAGGTTTTTATCGTGGATCTTTGTTCTGCGAATTTCAACTTCTTATTTTAGAAGGGTTGGGCCTATCTGACCTTACTGAGACTTCCTAGTTCCTGGTCATTCACATATGTGAGCAGAAAACTCCGAGACGATCGTTTTGGGATCGATTAATCGATATTACAAGTTTATGAGAGTCGACAACCTTGATCAATATTATCCCGTTTAAAATATGGTGACCAAAGCAAACATATCGAGACTAATAGTTTGTCAAATAGAAAAAAGAGCGTTCATAAAAAAGCAGTGTTTGTAAAAAAGTTAACGCAAATTGATTGGGTGAATAATTTTTTATAAATGCTGCTGAATGATGAACTTCTACGTATTAATAATTTATTTATTTATTTAATATATGCAAAAGCCCTTTATATTAAACGAATGGTAAATAAAAAAAAAACGAAAATTGAGGGAAACTGAAAAGTGAACAAAACTGAAACAAAAAGTGGGTAAAAACAAAAAATAGGTAAAAACAAAAATTGAGTAGAAACGAAAAGAGGGTAAAAACAAAAAGTGGGTAGAAACGAAAAATGTGTAGAAACTAAGAGTGATTAAAACAAAAAATGGGTAAAAAAAAGTGGATAAAAACAAAAATTGGGTAAAAATAAAAAGTGTGTAAAAACAAAAATTGGGTAAAAACAAAAAGTGTGTAAAAATAAAAATTGGGTAAAAACAAAAAGTGAGTAAAAACCGAAAGTAAGTAAAGACAAAATAAGTAAAAACCAAAAGCAAATAAAAACAGAAAGTGAATAAAAACAAACAGCAAATAAAAACGGAAAGTGAATAAAAACAAAAAGCAAATAAAAACGGAAAGTGAATAAAAACAAAAAGCAAATAAAAACGGAAAGTGAATAAAAACAAAATGCAAATAAAAACAAAAAGTAAATAAAAGCGAAAAACAAATAAAAACAAAAAGTATAAAAAAAAGTACAAAAACAAAATGTACAAAAACAAAAAGTAGAAATGTAAAATGTTATTAATTTTACGAAAATGTATTTAAGAAAATAGGCATAATTCTAAATAAGCTTTCTATTTAAAATTAAACTGAAGGTTCAATTTCTTCATTTCGTTTAATGTCTCGCAATAATCTGTGACGGTGAAGGGCTCGAAAAGTCAACAAAAATCTTTGTTTACCGAACTCTTAGCATAATTAACACCACGTGAATAATTAAGTTCCTTACGAAACAATTTTAGATGTGTTTTTCTTATCAACGAAAGAAATCTAATTTATATATATTTTTTAAGACAAATAGGATTTAAAAAAGAAGAAAAAATGTATAATGTAGATTTGTAGATATGTAGATTATTAATTAATCTTCTATACTCGTATTATTTAATTAATTTTACTAATTAAACTTGTCTCGAATATGACATCGTTTTAATAATGCATTTGATTTTTAATTATATAGGGATAGAAAAAAATTGTTTAACTTCGAGTCTAGAAGAATCGGAAGTGAAAAAGTAATTTTTACGAAGTGAAAAAACTCCAGGCCATAAAGGGTTAAGACTACCATTTGGGTGAATATATTTAAATGAATTACTGCACTTACTCTGCCTTATTGGATAAAGTGACCTTGGCTGTTTTCTCTGCCAAAGAAACAAAGCTGTCTGAACGTGAAGCCGATGAACCCATGAAATTATTCAAGGAAGGTCAGTTTAGGGATAATTGATTTTGTAAAATTTATGGACTTTGTGATCACTTTTGTGTGTTTAAAATTATCACTCGAAAGGAATGTCCTGATCATTTCAAAACTGCCCATTGAACTGAGAAATTTTAGTTTTAACTCTAGTTTTACTTTTATTGTTACTTTTATTTTTACTTTTATTTTTACTTTTATTTTTACTTTCAGAGCTTTATAATTTTAGTTTTACGTTTAGTTTTAGCTTTAATTTTATTTTTACTTTTAGTTTTAATTTTAGTTTTAGTTTTATTTTTACTTCTATAGTTTTAATTTTAATTTTAGTTTCAGTTTTAGTTTCAGTTTCAGTTTTAGTTTCAGTTTCAGTTTTAGTTTTACTTTTACTTTTAGTTTTAGTTTTATTTTTACTTTTTAGCATATAGATTTTCTTCGCGTCTAATTCAAATTCGTTCTAGGCTCAAGTGACGAAATGTCAAGAATATAGAAATGCAAATTATTGTTGCGAATTTGAATGTGTTGTAGATCTGCTTTCAAGCATCTTACGTCAGTTCTTTGCAATTCTTCTAAAGTGAACTGCAAGCAAAAGGAGACCAAAGTTCTCTTGTTTCCAAAACTTTCTCCAAATTGTGGAAACGTTTGTTTTTTTTATTACCCGTTTTCTCATACGTATAAATTACACATTTTTACACCATTACAGAAATAATACAGCGGTCAAAATATAAATTAAGATATTGAATTCAAGGTCAGAAAATAGTCGAAAGTATCAAATTTTGCGGTAAAAAGTGTGAAATTCAGAGGTGAGAAAAAATAATTGAGCGTTCAGAAATAAACTGCGAAATTATAAAACTAAGATAATCGCAGAGATTGTTTATATAAGTAATTAAATAATTGTTATGAATAATTAAATAAATGTTTTTATGAATAAATCAATCTTTTTATGAATAAATGAATCCTTTCGTAAATAAATAAATCTTTTTATAATTAAATAAATATTTTTATGAATAAATGAATCTTTTTATGAATAAATGTATCTTTTTATAAATAAATGTATCTTTTTATAAATAAATGTATCTTTTTATAAATAAATGTATCTTTTTATAAATAAATGTATAAATAAACAAATGTTTTTATGAATAAATAAATAAATTACATGAATAAATAAATGGTACGAATAATTAAATAAATGACATGAATAAATAAATTAATGGTCTACGAATAATTAAATAAATGATATGAATAAATAAATTAATGGTCTACGAATAATTAAATAAATGGTATGTTAATTAAATAAATGTTATGTTAATTAAATAAATGGTACGAATAATTAAATAATTGATATGAATAATTATAAATAAATGTTTTATGAATATACTACCGATTGGTATTGCAAAACTTAATAATCCATTAACTAATGTTATTAATCCCACCAAAGTGAAAATTCTCACAAGATTTTCAAAGGTAATTTTTGGTACGTAAAAGTTAATGTGTTTTTACGCATAAAAATATTTTCCATAAGTATATATGTGGAAAAAAATGTGGAAACTTTTCAAACATTTAATATGTTTAAAAAGTTTCCACATTTTCCATCCTAGAGCATGATTTGACTACAAAAGATAAGGAGTTGCATATAAAATGTTTGCTATGGATAAATACGTGACCCTTGAACTGTTTTCAGCCTCCGAAATTTCACATTAAAAAAATTGTTGCAATCATACACGAAAAATTACTTAATGACGCTGAGCAAAGACAGTTTATCGTTATAAAAAAATTTCAACACACCGAGGTACATAATACGTGATAGCATCAATAATTTAAAGGGATTTTGTATTGAGGATACGTTTTCAATCTCCTGCACTGTTCAACCTTTTTATTTCATAATGCTATTATGACACAATTTTCAGTTACGAGTACCTTAACAAAAGAACGATTACTGTAATATATCTCAACAAAACTATATGAAAATAAAACACAAATCGATAAAATACTGACTGAGGTTGTTCAACAATTGATTATAAAGTGTTTGGTAACATGTGTCTTAATTTTCATCGGCAACTTCAATTTATGTAAAATTCTATTTATTCGTATTTTAATTACATTTATTTATAATTCGACCGTGAAAGAAATCATAAGTGTTTAAAATTCAGTTTGTTTGACATTCTTTTTGAAAGGTCAGTTCATTCAAAATTCAATCTATCCAAAATCCAATTTTCTTGAAATCCAATTCTTCAAAAATGCATTTTATTTTTATTCGAAATGCAAGAATTTGAAAATCTAATTTATTCGACATTCAATTCTTCCAAAATCCAATCCAATTCTTCGAAAGTTCAATTTGTTTTTATTCGAAATCCAATTCTTTAAAAATTCAATTTGTTTTTATTCGAAATCCAATTCTTTAAAAATTCAATTTATTTTTTTCGAAGTTTATTCATTTTAAATTTTAATCCGGAAAGTCAAAATTTCAGTTTATAACGCAAATTTTAATTGATCCAAAGTTAGATAGATCGTAATTGTAATTTATGTAAATTTTAATTGATCTAATATCCGAAGGATCAAAATGTCTATTTATGCAAATTTTAATCGGTTTGATCTTCAGTTTATCAAAATTTAATCAGCTCCAATTTAAATCTATCATATAATGATCAGAACTTGAATTAATTAAGTCATAATTTTAATAAGCATGCAACGAAAATAAACAATTTAATCAATCCCATAATTTCGTTAAACAGAATTACGGATTCGATGAAATAAAATTGCAAATTTCATTGAAATTAATTGCAAATTTCATTGAAATTAATTGCAAATTCGATTAAACAAAATTGCAAATTTCATTGAAAATAATTGCAAATTCGTTTAAACAAAATTGCAAATTTCATTGAAAATAATTGCAAATTCGTTTAAACAAAATTGCAAATTTGTTAAATAATTGCAAATTTGATTGAAAATAATTGCACATCCGTTTAAAGAAAATTACCAATTTGATTGAAAAAAATTGCAAATTCGTTTAAAAAAAGTTGCAAAAATTGAAGAAAATTGCAATTTCGTTTAAACAAAATTACAAAGATTGCAAAAAATTGCAAAAAAAAAGAGTTGCAAGGATGAAATAATATTTGAAATTGGATTCAATTGAATTACGATGTAATCGAATTAAAACGAAACGAAGCAAAAATCAATTCGTAAAAAAAGACTTTTCTGCTCGGAAGTGGATCAATTTCGAGATACCTCTCAAGTGAGAAGATATTTTTATTTTTTCTCACTTCAGAGGTATCGCGAAATTGATATGCAATTTAAGCGTTATTATGTATAGAGTTACATTGAGAAAGGTTTGGAAATGCTTTTGCCAGAATTGCTGAGTGTTTTATAGTTTTTCATGAGTCATTTGGTATAAAGTAAGTTATTTGAAGAGAAAGCCCATGTTGGTCCGTCCCCTTAGTCCTCTGGGTGACCACTAGAGGAGGAATTTTGAAGGTCATCACAATGCACGGAAGTGTTTTCCTATATAAACTTGTGTTAAGACCCTTAGAGTAGATCAGTCTGTGGTTGTAAACTCACTCCAGATACACTAAACAATCGACATGTATAAGCTGGTGAGCTGAGCTTTCATTCATTATATTCAATTCGTCCCCTAATGCAACTGCATGCAATCGAAAAACAAAAAATATTTCCCAACTTTCAATTATTTCAAATCATTGCTTTTTGAGTTCCAAATCATCGGCTTCTTGTGTTTCGAATCGTCGGTTTTTATTTTTCAAAAAATTTTTGTGTTTTGAATCGTTGATTTTTTGTGTTCCGAATCGTTGATTTTTTGTGTTTCGAATCGTTGATTTTTTGTGTTTCGCATCGTTGATTTTTTGTTTCGAATAATTTGCTTTCTTTTGTTTCGAATCATTGGTATTTTTGTTTTTTAAATCATTCATTTTTTGTGTTCCAAAAATTGATTTTTTGTGTTTCGAATAATTGATCTTTTGTGTTTCGAATAATTGATCTTTTGTGTTTCGAATCATTGTTTTTTTTGTTTCGAATCTTTGGTTTTTTCAAATCACTGATTTATTGTATTTTGAATCTAATTTTTTTCCAAATCATCATTATTGAAAGAGAGTACACCAATGGTTATAATTGTAAAATATTTTATTTCAAATTATTATACTTTCATCAATTGAAAACAATAGAAAAATGAAAATAAAACTTCAAAAACTTTCTGTATTTAGTAAAATTTTTGGGTCGTTCTTTCTTTAATTCAGAAGAATGTTAATGCTATACTTTCAATTGAAGAAAACGTCTATATTGTACTATCTTCAATTAAAGCAAAAATTTCAGGGGTTGAAAAAAAATAGAAGTTTAGAAAGATTTAATGTAGAAAAAAACAAAAGAAGAAAAGAAAAGAAAAATAATATGAAAAAGAAAAAAAGAAGAAAAGAAGAAATCAAAGTTTAGAAAGATTTAATGTAAAAAACCAAAGAAGAAAAGAGGAAATAGAAGTTTAGAAAGATTTAATGTAAAAAAACCAAAGAAGAAAAGAAAAGAAAAATAATATGAAAAAGAAGAAAAGAAGAAATCGAAGTTTAGAAAGATTTAATGTAAAAAAACCAAAGAAGAAAAAAAAGAAAAATAATCTGAAAAAGAAGAAAAGAAGAAATAAAAGTTTAGAAAAATTTAATTTAGAAAAAACAAAAGAAAAGAAAAATAAAATAATATGAAAAAGAAGAAAAGAAGAAATATAAGTTTAGAAAGATTTAATGTAGAAAAAACCAAAGAAGATAAGAAAAGAAAAATAATCTGAAAAAGAAGAAAAGAAAGAAGAAAAGAAAGAAGAAAAGAAAGAAGAAAAGAAAGAATAGAAGTTTAGAAAGATTTAATACAGAAAAAAACAAAAAAGGAAAGAGCAAAAAAAGAAGAAATATGTAAAGTTTAGAAAGATTTGATGCAGAAGAAATAAAAAAAGAATAAAACAAAAGAAAAAAAGGAAGAAGAAAAAAATAAATAGAAGTTTCGAAAGATCCAATGCAAAAAAAAATAGTTGAAATTTCTATTGGTTTATATTGAAGAACTTCTTTATCAATTTTTTTTAACGGAAATATTAATTTTTGTTCTAGTATTATTAAATAAAAATTTTTTATTTACTTATTTTACATTGTATTTATTTATTTATAGAAATGTTTTTTATATATTTATGCATAAATAGTATAATTAAAAATATTCATTCATTTTCAGGTAGCCTTGTTGTTCCTCGCAGCCGTGGTTGTTGCCAAACCCGGAGCTATTCTATCTCCCATAATTTCGGACATTGTTTCGGAAAAAGTCATCGAGTCTCATGGAAACAGTGTGATCCATGCTTCTGCACCAGCATTGACTTACGCACACCCAGGAGTCGCCGGAGTTGCAGTCTTGGGAGAAAAAACCATCGAAGCTCACGGAAATTCCATCGTACATAGTTCAGCTCCAGTTTTGCATTCCGTTCCTCTTACCTACTCGTATGGCCTTGCTTACAATCATCCCATCTACTTACATTAGTTTCAAACAGCATCTTTCGTTCCTCATTAAGCCGAACATGTAAAAACACTTCAAAATTCCGAGTCATTTCTCATGTTTTTTTTTTGTTCAAAATTTCCGGATCATACGAGAGTGAATGGATTGATGTCGATTATTATGAGTCAAAGTTAGTAGTTTTCGGATCTCTTGGAAAATCATCAAAGAATGAAAAGAGGCACGGAAAATTATTTAAACAATTTTCAGTATCTTTGTCATTGATGGTGATTTTTTGATTCTGAATAGACTGACGTATAATTGAGCATGTGTATTTGTGGAGAGCAGACTGTATCGTTTGATAATTTTTTTGAATAAAATTCATTTTCAAAAAATTGTCTTTGATTTTATTTGTTTCGATTGTTTTTTACGTACGATGTGGGGATATTTTTTAGAGAGGGTATATTTGATGTGATGTGTCAATTTTATTATGCCAAATATTATTTATTATTAATATTTATTATTTATTATTTGTATTTATTATTTATTATTAATATTTATTATTAATATTTATTATTTATTATTGATATTCATTATTTATTATTTATTATTGATATTTATTATTTATTATTTATTATTTATTATTTATTATTAATACTTATTATTTATTATTTATTATTAATATTTATTATTATGTGCCAAATAATAGCATATAATAATCTTAATAGCTAAGTAGTATAAGTAATATTAACTATTTATCAAACATTCAATAAACGCTACTTTCAAATTTATAGCACATTGATTTTTGTCAACTGAAAAAATTAGATAGATTGTTATGAAAAATATTAGTACAATTTGTTTTCCATACAAAAATAGTACAATTTAGTTTCCATAAAAAAATAAAATAAAATTTAGTTGCATATAAAAATAGTACAATTTAGTTTCCATATAAAAATAGTACAATTTAGTTTCCATATAAAAATAGTACAATTTAATTTCCATAAAAAATAGTAGAGTAATTTATCTTGAATAGAAAAATTGCAAAATTACTATAAAAAAATAACACAATTTAGCTCTCACAAAATAATAGCACAATTTAGCTTCCAAAAAAGAATAGTACAATTTCTAAACAAGAAGCTAGTGAGATGCCAAAAGCGATCAAAGACGATTTTTGGCAATAAATAATTTGAGTGAAAAATTGAAATGAAAAGCTTGTAAGTTTATCGCGTATGTAAGTTTGATCCTGTTTGGAATAAGTTAAACGTCTTGTCAAGAGAATGCATAGTTAAAAAGATTTACGTCCAAAGGGTCTAACAAGGCATGTCCAGCAAGAATGAGATATACGCATGTAGTAACTCTATTTTCTCGTTTTTGTATTTTTCTTTGCAACTGTCTGCAACTCTGCAAGATAAAGTGATATCCCTATATTCTGAAATAATCTTGAGCAATCAAGTGCTTTAAATAAATTATAGACAACGTGATTCTCAAGAAAATCTTCTCTTAGCAAAAAATAGAAACTGTCCTCTAAACTTTATTCTCTATTATTCTAGAGGAAAGAACCCTTTTTCTCTAAAATGGATTTTCCGAGAATTTTTTTCGCGCATAATCTAAACATTTTTTACTCAAATGGAATAGAATTTAAAAATAGAGCAAATGCTGATAAAGAATTTATTTTCATTCTAATCTAAATTTGTATTCTCTAAATTTGTATTTTTTAAATCTGTATTTTCTAAATTTGTATTCTCGAAATTTGTATTCTCGAATTTTGTATTCCCTTATCCAAAATTTGTCTTTTCAATCTAAATCTTGTATTTTCTTACCTAACATTTGTATTCCCTGATCGAAACTTTGTACTCGAAACTTTGTACTTTGTATAAAATTTGTATTTCATTATCTACAATTTGTATTCCCTGCTCAAATAAGTTTTCTTCACTCTAATGCTCAGGATCAGAAAATTGTTTACAACAAATATTTTGTGAAAGGGAAGTTTTTGTTTTGAAAAAATTGTTTATTTAAGCAGTTTACAGTAAAAATACAAGGAAATTTGAATTGGAAGTCACGATGGTTCAGTGGATAGCTCACCTGACTACCAAGTGGAGGGTCTCGGGTTCGATTCCTCGTGAGTGCGAAAATTTTTCAGGATCAGGATTGGATTAATTATAGTTTTTGAAAGGAAAAAACAATTGTTTGAAGGAAACAGTTGTTGGGAAGAAAAATTGTTGTGAAGAAAACAATTGTTGTTAAAAAAAATGTTGGGAAAGACACATTGTTTTTAAAGAAACAATTGTTGAGAAGAAAACATTGTTGTGAAAAAATCAGTGGTTGCTAAAAACACAATTGTTGTTAAAAAATGTTGGAAAGACACATTGTTGTTAAAGAAACAATTGTTGAGAAGGAAAAATTGTTGTAAAGAAAACGATTGTAAAGAAAACGATTGTGAAGAAAATGATTGTGAAGAAAACGATTGTGAAGAAAACAATTGTAAGGAAAATAATTGTAAAGAAAACAATTGTGAAGGAAAAAATGGTGAAAAAAAGATTCTTGTGAAGGAAATAATTGTTATAAAGAAAACACTCTTGAAAAACAATTGTTGGGAAAGAAACAATTGTTTTGCGGCAATTTGAGCATTTTATGGAAAATAAATGTATGTATGTAGGATCTGGACGTCAGGTGCGTTTGACAATAAGGGCAATAAATTGATACCTAATCGATATTTTATAGAATAAAGAAACAAAGGTAAATGCTGTGACGCAGATTGCACGTAGGTATATATCTTTTTCTTCCGTGTAACCTTGAAAACTTTCTTCCTTTTTCCTCCACTCCACTAGCATTTCTCATTTCCTCTCTCTTGCTCTCGTTCAATATCACCTACAAGGAAACCAAGGTCCCGGGTGAATGAACGAAAGGACTTGCTGACGACCTCTACTGCTTCACCACATACCCTTTTCCAACGCAATTTATCGCATCTCGCACAATCTTCGCAAGCAAAACGAAATTTTCCATTTTATCCCTCAAAAAATTATAATCATTCTGTAAAATCATTTTTTTCTATTCGCAATTTTTTTCTCTTTAAACATTTTTTCTTTTTACTATCTTTTTCTTCCTTCTCTTTTTTGGTCCTAATCTCTAGAGTTTTAAATCTACCCGTGTAGAAAAATTTCGTGGCGCTAGCTAGCAGCGCGAGATTTGTGCAAAATTACCACGGGTAGTTTCAATTTTACACCTTTTGGGTTTTTAAATTGTTATTTCAATTCTGTGTGTCTTTTTCAAAATTCAATTATTTTGATGAGCGTTCTTCGAAGGAGACAATCGTGGCAATATTTTTGTAATATTTTTTGCAGAAATGTTTGAACGGTGAAAAATATATTTTTGCAATCGTAGTTCAAATATATTTTTGGTTTTACTTTTTGTACCTTTGGTATAATTGTTTCATATTTAATGCAAAAGTTTAATGACGCGAAAATAATTCACGCCCTCGATCAAACGACCTACGCAAGTGCGATTGCACAATGTCGAAGGTCACTTAAGTAATGTCTATAATAGTACCTATGTGTAACCATTACAGTTTAAAAAATGTACTCTCCATTCATTGATTTAATCGAAGAAACAAGAAAACGTTCCTGTGTTGGTCAATTATATTCTTACAGCCTTATAATTACTTTTCTTCGCTGCAATAAATTTTTACACTCGCGAATTAATCATCTTTTTTTTGCATACTTTGGTAGATTTAAAGAAGATACTAGCACGTCTTTATGTACAGAAAAATGTTGGCGTATAAAAACATTGTCATAGAGAAATGTTGGCATACAAAAATGTTGACGAACAAAAATGTTGACGAACAAAAATGTTGACGAACAAAAATGTTGACGTACAAAAATGTTGACACTAAAAAGACGTCCTACAAAAATAGTGGCATTCAAAAATTTCGATAAAGAAAATGCTGACACACAAAATAAAAACAAAATAAAAACAAAATAAAAACAAAATAAAAACAAAATAAAAACAAAATAAAAATAATAAATAAAACAAATAAATAAAACAAAAACCAAAAAAACAGTTCCTATGCAAATTTTCCCATAATAAAAGTTAAGAAGCATTATTATGTAAATAACCCGAAAAATAAATTCGCATAAAAAACGTCGTTAACAAAGAATGCCTGGAATAAAAAAGCAGTTTAATTATATTGTAAGTCTAATTATAACTGATTTTTTACAAAACGAAGTGAATAAAATTATGAGAATGAAATTAAATAAAACTGTTCAATTAAAACCGAATTATTTGGAGATCTGGTGGACAAAAAAGAGGCAACTTTTGAATTACGATTATTTGTTAATCAATTTGTGTTGCTCCATAAAAAAGCATGTAATTTTTGGACTGTGGTTATTATTTATTAATTAATTTTTGTTTGGTCCAGACATCACAATTTCACAATGTTCCATAAACGAATAAATACTTATTAATAATTCTTGGGTTGATTTCCATTGCCGACGTAATTATTCTGATATTATTATTATTTCCCAAGGGCACATTGAGGCGTGGTTCACAGAAATCGACCAACAAATTGAGGTTTCAAGATCATAATTTTATTATTTTCTCGTTATCATCGCAATTTATCCCTGTTAATTTTTTTAATTACACATGTACATGTTACAATATAAAGGAATACGAGTTCATGAAACTCAAGTGGAAAATGAAAGTCATAGTCAGACGGGCGATTTTAACTTGTTTTATCTCCTTCCTTAAAATTGCAAACTTGATCTCGGTTTCGCTTTTATTATAATAAAATAAATAATAAAAAGTGTGTGCAAGTTCCATCAGAGTCTTTTGCATTATTTTATTTCTTACTCCAAACCTGATTACTTCTTGATCTAGTTTATTTGACTCTCATTAGGTATTATTATCTTTAATTAGCTATTATTTACTTATTTATTATTTATTTATTATTTATTTATTGTTTACTTACTATTTATTTATCATTTATTTATGATTCATTTATTATTTATTTATTGTTTATTTACTATTTATTTATTATTTATTTAACCACACTGGTTGATGAAAAAATGCTGATGAATTAAAAATCTTTTTAGGAATAATACATATCATTTGTATTTATTGAAAATTCAACACAATATTAAACTATTATTACTCGTAATATTATTTAATATTACAATGCTTAAATGTAAAAAAAATTTATCAATAGTAATTTCATTTTCTTTATAACAAGTTATAGATATTAATTTAGCTTTTTATTTTTAAAATGCCTTTCACTTTTGCTCTGAGCGCCATCCATTTAAAAAATAGGAATTTATTCAGTATATCTTCAAAGGTAAATGCAGGTAAAATTTCACCTGTGGCTGATATACTAGATACCTGTCAACGTTTTAATAAAATGTGTATCATTCGACGGTTAAAATCACAAACATTTACAAACTTTAAGTTACCATAAGCAGTTTTTCTTCTTATTGATTACTATTTCTTCCGCATCAGAAACAAAAACTTTAGAGTAAGTGCATTGCAAATTAAATAATGATTTAAATGCAAACTTTTCTATTTTCGTTCTTTTTTCAATTCAGAAGGTACTAGAATACATTTTTTCACTACGAAACCCATTTTTTAGCTACACAAACGCGTTTTAATTTTTTCTTTTACCAAGAACTGATCAAGTGATTTATAATTTTTCATGATTTTTGATATTTAAAATAATATTGTATTGGATAGTTACAAACGGTGTTATACACTGCAAAAAATTGTGTCTTAAAAGTGGGACAAAAGTGTCTTATTTGGTCAAAAACGTCTTAAATTAAGACATTTTTTGTGTCTTAGTCACCAAATGTGTCTTAATTTAAGAATCATGTTTTTGTAGTGTAATGTTTAAAAATAAATACTAACGATTTTTATAGGCAGCAAAAATCATTAATGTATAAGTGCTTTATATTATATTTATTTATTTTTATATTTTAGAATTGACCACTGCTTTAAACAGACTTCATAGAAGAAAAATAAATACATACATTGAAAATAGTGAAAGTATTTTTGTCTCAATTAGAATTTATTATGCACATATTAGTTTATGTGATGGCAATGGAGAAACGAAGTAGAGAGAAGCATTTTTTTATAAGCGAAATTTCGAATTTAATTTCATTCTTGCGAATCTTGAAACAATTTTTACTGCAACTTCTAAATCTTGTCTTGCCTTTTTGATATATTCGTAGGCGGACACCTAAATATTATAAAGGTTTACGAAACCCGTATTGCGTTCATTTCGATGTAGAAATTTTACCTGAAAAGTGAAAATATCTATAGCGTTTTTTTAGAAAAGAAAAGTGAAATTGTTCATCTGCTAATCAGGAAATGATTTTTAACGAACTCATGAGAAAAAATTACTTTTGTAAAAACTTTTTTGTATAACTATTATGGATAGAGTAAAAGCTTATTTAACTTAAAAAGAAATCATTATCATTAAATTCATAAAATGAAAATATGATTTTCATTAAGATAAAAATGTAGCAGCAAATAATAATAGTGTAGCATTAATATAAATAATAATATATTTAAGTAATAATATATTTAATGGTTTAAATATCTATATAAAATTGGTTGTTTTTATTTAACTTTATTTCATTTAATTTAATATTATCTCGAACTTTCTCGTTTGACTATCCGCTATTTAAGAAGGATATTCGAAAAATCCTCTAGAAAGTATTTTATTGATAGTTCTTAATTTTTGATAAAAAGGTAAATTAAAAAATTGACTTTTCGTTCAGAACAGTTTGTGAACTACAAATCATACGAGAGGGAAAGTGGATTCATGTGTGAAGACTTTCTCGAGTCGTGTTAGGATTTTTATCACGTAGATAACGTCATCATCAGTTATGTAATTTTAATTTAAGCAAAGTATACCATTGTATACAATAGTTTCTTTTATTTTTGATTTTAACATCTTTACTTTATTTTCCAGCTGACTTTTACGTTATTAAGATAAACAATGATCACAGCTATTTTCTAAAGTCATTAGACATTTTCATTTGATGGAGATTTATTTATAAATATTTTCAGATATTTTCGATATTTATAGATATTTACAAATATTTATAGATAGTTACAAATATTTATAGATATTTACAAATATTTATGGATATTTACAAATATTTATAGATATTTACAAATATTTATAGATATTTACGAATATTTATAGATATTCACAAATATTTATAGATATTTATAAATATTTTGAGATGTACATAGATATTAATATATGCTTATAAATATTTATAGATAGTTGGTTGACAATTTATAAATTATCTTGTGAAGAAAAAATATTTTGAAAAACAGATCATTCACGTAGAAAATGTACAGATAGCATGTAAAATTAATTTATAATTATGATTTTTTTTTTAAAGAAGCGTACGCACAAATTCTTAGTATTTTACAAAATTGGGTCAAGATAATCCTGTCACTTTCAGCAGGATATATATTGTAAACAGAATTCCCAGAATATAAGTAGCCGAGGAAATCCCCCTTATGTAAGAGCTCTGAACTCGTAACACTTACTCAGAATCACTCCGATCCTTCATCGACTTTAAATTCAAGCCATTCCCTCAGAAATTTCAAAGTTCCCTTGAATAAAAAAATCTTTCAATACAAGATAACGAAGCCCGCAAAGAAATACAAAATTCTGTATAAAAATGAAAACACTGATAGGGAAATATAGAAAAAAACAGTCAAAATTAAAAAAAGGAAATGTTAAAAAAAGGAAAGTAAGTATGTAAAATAAAATAAAACATAAAATGAAATAAAACATAAAACATAAATCATAAAACATAAAACATAAAACATAAAACATAAAACATAAAACATAAAACATAAAACATAAAACATAAAACATAAAACATAAAACATAAAATATAAAACATAAAAAAATAAAATAAGAACATAAAAAATCAATCAAAATTTATAACGAAATATTTCCTTTAAAAATAAATGAAATAATTGAACGAACAAATAAATTAAAACAAAAAGATAGACAAGCAAAGAAAATAAATAAATAAAAAATAGAAAACCAAAGAAATAAAAAGAAATTATAAAAAAACGGGAAGTAAAAAAAATTGAAAATGGGACAAAAAAGTTTTGTTATATTAAAATAAGACGAAAAAATTAATTAATTTGTAAACATACGGGTGAAAATACACCCAAAAGATAGTGCAAAATGGATAAAACAAAAAATACTATTCGAAAAAAATAAAACGAAACAATAAAAAGGGGTTAAAAGAAAAATAATAAAATATAAATAAAACAAAAAATTATACAAAATCAAAAAAACCTAAAATAATACAAAAGAAATAAAATTAAACAATTAAATAAAACGAAATAAAATTAAACAATTAAATAAAACGAAATAAAATTAAACAATTAAGTAAAGTGAATTAAAATTAAACAATTAAGTAAAGTGAATTAAAATTAAACAATTATATAAAAAGAATAATAAAGCAAAAGTAAAAACAATTATCAAACAAAAAAAATTTTTAAAAATAAATAAAACAAAAGAAGAATGAAGAAAACAAATGAAGAAGACAAAAAGAAAATGAAGTTCAAAGGAAACAAAAAAAAGTAACAAAAAAGATTTTGAGAAACGAAATCATGGAAATGGATGAAACTATTTTACTAATAAAATTTTTTTCAAATTGACGTCAAATCAGGTGCACTGATGGAATAATGCAGCCGATATTATGTTTCGTTCATGGAAGATTATTACGCCCGAATGGCCGAAGATCCACGAAAAACTTTCTCCCGGAACCCAAAACCACAAAGCGAATAATTCAGAGCTCCGAATCTTAACAAACACCTGCAAAACAATGACATAAAAAACCGATTGAATACAATTCTAAATTAAATTTCACAATGTTTATTTAACTCTTTCACTTCATTCTGAATTGATTTATCCATTAAAATAAAAGGATAATTTAAATGATAAATAAATTTCTTAGCCTTGACCCCTGAGAGTCGCATAATTCAGTTTTCTGCACGATGATTAACAAGATGAGGGTAATTAGGAGCGTGAGCTTAATTTAGCGAATTGGTGACCTGAACATGGTGTCAGCTGTCCCGTGAAGGAAGAAAGTTATCTCATTCAATACAGAGAAAGTAAATCGCAACACACGAATCCCATTTCCTCCGGATGTGAGGAATATACACTAACCGGTTTTTAAGAACCTTGTTTCGACGACTGTTCCTTTGTTCTTGCTTTTTTTAAAATAAAAATCAGGATTTTCGGATAATTAGGAGTTGACCTGAATTACTTTTGTCGAAAAGAAGAATAACGTGGCGAGAAGAATTTATATCATTTTTGTGAGATTAATGTTATTTTTTATTTGCTCGCAAATGTGGAAAATTGTAAATTTTGTAATAGGTCTAAATTATATTTATAATTTTTTTATTTTTTATTTATTTTTTCTACATATCGTAACAAACAGCTTGACACCCCTTGAAGCGTTACGTAATATATAGATGGCTCCTAAATAACAATAGGAAATAATTATTAATTTTATTATATTGTTTTCATTATAATTGCAATTATAATTGCAATTTATCAATCAGGCGATTAATAATCGACGTTCAAGAATTTAAGGTCATGTCCAAGAGCTCGGATGATAATTTAGGAATCTTCATTTTCATCTTTTACTTTTCTTTCTAAAAAGAATTTTTATTCAAACGTTCATGACAGATTTAAAGGTTTTCTAAGATTTCCAAAGTTTCTGAAACAATAGTTTTTTGGTTTAATTATTGTAAGTAGAAACTATTGAGTCGATAAACAAACTTACCGATATATTATTTTCTCACTACTTGTAGTTAAACTAGAAAAGATATTGCTTCAAAATTTGGAGAATCGTCCAGGACTGGAATCGTCTTAGAATACCTTTAAGTATTATTATTAGACTTATTATTTTAAAAAAAACTCCATTAAAAAAATAAAAATAGAAAAATAAAAATGGAAATTCCTAAATTACCATCCGAGTTTTTGGACATGGCCTTAATTCTTGTAATCAGAATTTAGGGGGTTTAATATTTTACCAGAACTTTGAGAACTTCAACCAGATTTTATGGTTGTTCTTTAATAAATTATAATTATAATTAATTCTCAATTTTGAAGTCTAATTTTAAAGTCTAGTCTAAATTCTTAATTTTAAAGTCTAAAGTATTTATTATCTTGAAAACAACGGTTTTTTACGGTGAAGTGTTATTGTCTAAATTATTTATACAAAAATTATTGTTATTGTCTAAAGCATTTGTTATCTTAACGAAAAGTTACAATAATTTTATTTTAATAACAATCCTAATTGCTAAAGTAGCGCAAAATTGGTTGAAACAACTAAATTTGTTAATTTTCTATCGAAAAGAATATCGAAAAGAATATCGAAAAGAGAAGAACGAATTTTTCTCTAGAAAAATTTGTTTCAAGAAAACTAGAACAGTATGAACATTACTTTGAAGAATCTCTTTTTGTGTGTATAGTTTTTTTCGGCTCATCACGTTCTCAATTTGAGAGAGTCGTTTCATAATGTTTAGGTCAAGGTTGCTGAACTCTCATTTGAACGGACGTCCGGTGATGATCATCATCGTCCAAGAACCGATAAAATTGGTTCGTTTTTGCCAATAAATGGTAATGTTTATTATGCAATTCTTTAAAACGAAAGAAGATTACGAAGGATATTGAGAGCAACCCTTTTTAGTGATATATGGAGATATATAATTAAAAAAAATCAATTGATCTATATTACAAATTACAAAACAATTTTAGTTAATTCTTGTTGATTTTTTTGCGTTTAGTTAATTTTTTTTTCTTTGTCAATCTTTATTAATTTTTGTTAATTTATGTTAACTGATCATACAAATTAATAGATAATTGTCCTATTTATTCAATCGATAATTTTCATTAAGTTTCCATTTTTTTCATTTCATTTTGTAATGCAATAAATAAAATCCATTACACTGATTCCACACTCGAGTGACCAATAACTAAAACTACGTTTTTACATTCAAAACTCATGTTTAGCGTTAGACAGTAAAATTGGAGAAATTGTGACGTAAGGAAATGTACCAGGATACAAATTCCAGAACACACATTATGCAATTTCATTGACAATATTCGAAGAATTAAAAATAAACCTTCTCACATTCATTCAGTGATACAGTTCTTCACTATATTAAGAAAATGGTGTCATTACCTTTGGAGATATAAACATGATGTTCATTTATAAAATTATGTAAATTTCAATTCTCAAAAATATCAAGCACGTAATTTCCAGACTGAACTTTCTTCTTCGAAATATTATTATGATCTCTAAGAATCAATATGTTTCCAAATGTCATCAAATCTTATTCGATAAAATATTGAAGATGAATTCTCAGAAACTGTACAAATCAGGATTCATTTAGCACGATTTCAGAAACGGTTTCGAAATTTCTGGATAAATTCAGGACCTTTTGGAAGAAATTTTATAATGAAGAAACGTTATATGTTATTAAAGATTCTTTGAAAATTGATTCAATTGATTAATTTAAAGATTCTTTGGTTTGAAGCGATAATAATAAGTGTCGACAAAAGTTCGCAAAAATGACAATTTTTAAAAAGTTTTAAATGAGGCTCAAAAATTCGCAAGAAATTAGGAGGGATGGAAATGTTGACGAATAAAAATGATGAAGAATAAAAACGTTGAAGAATAAAAACGTTGACGAATAAAATGATGAAGAATAAAAACGTTGAAGTATAAAAATGTTGACGAATAAAAATGTTGACGAATAAAAATGATGAATAAAAACGTTGAAGTATAAAAATGTTGACGAATAAAAATGATGAATAAAAATGTTGAAGAATAAAAACGTTGAAGGGTAAAAATATTATTGAATAAAAATATTGAAGAATAAAAATATTGAAGAATAAAAATATTGAAGAATAAAAATATTGACGAATAAAAATGATGAAGAATAAAAATGTTGAAGAATAAAAACGTTGAAGAGTAAAAATATTAATGAATAAAAATATTAAAGAATAAAAATAAAACTTCATCTAAGAGGAAGCAAACCATTAAAAAAGACAAATATCAAAGAATATAAATATTAACTAACAAAAATATTAAATAACAAATACATTAATGATAAAAAATCCTTTCATATTGCTTCATAAATAAATTTTTTTCATTTTAATATATTCAATTAAAAAAGAACTTGTAAATTATTGTTACAGGGTGGAAGAAGGAATGAAAGTAAGGAGTAATTGTTTCTCATTGTGAAAGTGGGTTTTTCCAGTCAAGATATTGCATTTTAAAAGACTAAATGTAATTTTCCAATGGCACTTTATTTTATGAACGTTTAAAAATATTTCTATTGAAGCAGACAATTTTTTTCATTAAATTAGCAGTTCGCAATAAGATAAAGCATTTATTGCTTCTTCGCAAGAAAATGTTTAAAAAAGATCAGCATTACGAGAGTTCAAAGCTACTTTTTTTGTCATCGATTCATATTTAATATTCCAAAAGTATTTTAAAAGCATTTTGGTTTCTAAAATGCATACCGAATTAATTTTTTTTATCATTTCATGATAATTAGATGCACCAAAAACGTTTTCAAAGAAGACACTTTTTTTTTAAGTAAATAATGATGTACTTTTATAGTAGAAATATATATCAGCTGAATAAAATTGTCACTGTAATAGTAATAGTTATAGTAATGACTTATGGTAATTGTTATAACTATTACCAAAACTATTTTACCATAAGTTATTATAAAAAAGTAGTAGGTTTGACTACTTTTTAACTACTCTGAGTAGTACAATAAGTCCTCGACTTAATTTAAAAGATTGTATTGACTACAATAAAGTAGTTAAAGAACTAAGAATGAAATTGAAACTACTATTTGGAGTAGTAGATTTTACTACATATAGTAGTTCAGTAGTTCTGTAGTTGTAATTTAACTACTTATTCAAGTAAAATGAACTACTATTTATTAACCACTTAAAAGTAGTTCAATTAACTACTCAAAATTAGTTCAATTAACTACTCAAAAATAGTTCAATAAACTATTCAAAAGTAGTGCAATTAACTACTCAAAAGTAATTAAATTAAATACAGAAAAACGTCAGAATAACTATAAAAGTAGTTACTCTAACTACTTTTCACTCAACTATCCTATGGTAGTTGAATTTCTCGATCACATTTTTTTCAGTGTAGTAACATGTATGATAATAATTACAAGATAATACTTATGATAAAAAATATATAAAAAATATAGAAAAAATATATAAAATATATATAAAATATAATAGTTACATTAACAGTTACAGTAACACTAATATTAACAACTTTAATGAAAGAAAAATTTCCCCTGACTTTTTGGTCCAGAATGACGAGGCTGAAGATTACGAAAATTAGGAAATATTGCAGATGAAATAATTTATTACTGAAATTTATATAATATGCATAACAGAGAGTTCAGAGACCGTAAGGTCCGGTTTGTTAGAAGGTGAGTCATAGCAAACCCCACCGAGGAGGAACAGCATCCCCAAAGGTGGCTGAGTATTTAAGAGTAAGTATATAAGTGTAAAGCTCACAAGACGTTGTACTCTGTGTATGGAGAAAGTGTTTGAGGAGGAGAGAGAAAGAGGCTATATAAGACATACCTGCTGTGTTTAAGAAACTTAGTGTCGTGAGAGTGATCGATAAACAGGTAGGTTCATATCGCGAAAAAAATCATATCTTCAATCATCATCTTTCATCAATTTCAAATGGATCTAGTGAAGTGACAGTTCTTTCTTCGAGTCTCAAACACCTTCTTTCAACTTGTTCTTTTCTTCAAACAGATTTATCATTCTTTTCGTTTTTGTAAAAAGAATTTTTAATTTGTTTAAATTTTTCTTCATTTTTTCTTTTTCCTTTTTTTCTTTTTATCCCTCTTTTTTCATTTTTTTCGTCATTTTTTTCTTCTTTTCTTCTTCTTTTTCTTAGTCTTTGTTTCTTCTTTTTTATTTGCAAATTTTTTAATTTGGCTCTTCTTTCTCTCAAATTATGTTATTTTCTTTAATTCTTTTCTACTTTTACTTTTAACTTAGTTCTTTGTTATTTTCTATTTTTTGTGTGGTGTTTATCTTTTATCATTTACCTTCTCTCTTTGCCTATCTTCCTTCTTCGTTAGTTTTTTTTTCTTTGTTTATCTTCTTTCTTTGTTAATTTTCTTTCTTTGTTTATCTTCTTTCTTTGTCAATTTTCTATCTTTGTTTATCTTCTTTCTTTGTTAATTTTCCTTCTTTATTTATCTTCTTTTTTACTAATCTTCTTTTTCATTTATCTTCTTTTTCATTTATCTTCTTTCTTTATTAATTTTATTTCTTCATTAAATTTCTGTCTTTGTTCATCTTCTTTATTTGTTTATCTTCTTTCTTTGTTTATCTTCTTTCTTTGTTTATCTTCTTTCTTCGTTAATTTTCTTTCTTTATTTATCTTCTTTTTGCTTCCTCATAGGGAAGCATTGTTTACTAATCTTTTTGATTTATCTTCTTTCTTTATTAATTGTATTTCTTCGTTAAATTTCTGTCTTTGTTTATCTTCTTTCTTCTTTAATTCTCCTTCCTTATTTATCTTCTTTTTTATTAATCTTCTTTTTCATTTATCTTCTTTCTCTATTAATTTTCGTTCTTCGTTAAATTTCTGTCTTTGTTTATCTTCCTTTTCGTGCATCTTCTATTTCACTTATCTTCATTTCTATTTATTTTCCTTTTCGTGTATCTTCTGTTTAATTTATCTTCATTTCTATTTGTCTTTTATTTCATTTATTGTCTTCTTAATTTATCTTTCTGTTCGTTTGTCTTCCTTTTTGTTTATTTTCTTTCTTCGTTTATCTTCCTTTTTCATTCAACTTCTTTCTTGATCTACAATTTTTTTCGCTACAATCATCTTTACTCGTTATCCTCTTTCTTCTCTTTTCAAATTTGCAAAGTTCATTATAAATAAAGTTGGAATTAAAAATTTGGAATTTTTATTCATTACTCTTTTTTTATTAAAAAAATCTAGATTTGCGAAAAACGAAATTGTAGAAAATGAAAGCATTTTACATAAAACGTTGTACCTACGCTGTTTTGTGGTTCAATGGCGTGACTGACTTTCTCTACTTCAATTAATGACTTCAGTAGTTTATTGTATGCTAATTTCGATTTTGCCACTGATAAAATGTCGTAAAGTAATTGCTCCATATTGGGATCATAAAAAATGTATATTACAATCATCAATAATAAATTCATCATCATGAATTGAATGATTGTATGTAATTTTGTTTGTAGTCTTCTTTTTAATTTGCATATATCAATTTTTGCATTTCATTATACTCTTCTTTATAAATTGCCGTTCAATTTACTTCAATTGTATACATTTGTATGCAAATTTCTATAGTCTTAAAAGTCGAATAAAAAATAATATTATATCAGACAGAAACTGTTAAATGTTAAAAATTTGAAAAAATTATACGCAGTATAAAAAAAATGAAAAAATGGCATAAATTAGAAAAATTAGGAAAATAAAATTAAAGAATTGAAAAGCAATATATTATCCTCAAGTTCTATTGTAATCGATTAGCATTCAGGTGCACAAATTAATTACGGTTGAATGAAGATATTTAAATTGATGTTCAATAGTCTTATGTAATTCAAATGTTTTGAATTGACACATAAATGAGATGCATTTTCCAGAAATCTACACAAAATAAGATAATTGAAGAAGAGAAACAATCACTGACACAGTTATTGGATGCACGCTATGAATTCTAATTAAAAGAATTTGCAGCTTATTAATACGTAAAATATACATTTCATTTAATTATCTTTCTACACACGTTATTTATAGAAACGTAATTCATATTTTTAGAATGATTTGAATCGAATCTAAACTTAAATTCCTTTTATTGTTGAATTACAGTTTTATTACTTTTTCAAAAAACAATTCAATTTTCTTGTTTTTTATACTCGTAATTGTAAAAGTACTATCATGGAGAACATCTTCAAGAAGGAGTGTTTACTTTTACTGTAATATAGCAAAAGCGTGCTATAATATAAAGAAACACGTCAAACGACTTTCTCCTGAACTTGTTCTCACTTTCGTTGATTCTTACACTAGAAACCCATACATATGTATCATTTATGCTAATCATCATTTCACGGTAATCTTTTTCTCTATTACGCATCAAGAATTAAGAAATTTCAAGAAACTGGTCTACATCAATTGTAATTTTCAATTTATTTTTAGACCTTTTTTTTCTGGCAAAAAAAAAGATTGTCAATTTTTGTGTTTTTATAGCTAAAAGAGACTTGTCCATTTTTTTAATAAATGTATAAACAATGATTAATAATCAATTTTCACAATCATCGATTTTGAGAGAAAATTCTACTCTACATAATTAGATTCTATACTATATTGTAAGATGTCAAAATACAAAAAGAAAGTGTTATGATTGAAGGCATTTTATTTCGTAATGTTTGAGAAGTCGGTTTTTAAAGGGAAACTTTTGTTATTGTAGTAGAAAGTAAAATTCGGTTGTAAACAAATTTAGTTTTGGAATTTTTATGTAAGGTTTCAAAGATCGAAAAGGTTTCAAAGATTGAAAAGGTTTCAAAGATCGAATTTATCTTTTATTTCGCAATAAAATAATGAATTAACAAAAAGATAACGAATTGACAAAAAGATAGTTAATTAAAAAACCGAATGCAAATTAACAAGAGAGGAATTTAACAACAAGAGAGCAAATTAACAACAAGAGAGCAAATTAACAACAAGAGAATAAATTAACAAAAAGATAATAAATTAACAAAAAGACAAGAAATTAACAAAAAGAGAACAAATTAACAAAAAGATAATAAATTAACAAAAAGACAAGAAATTAACAAAAAGAGAACAAAATAACAAAAATAAAAACGAATTAAAAAATAGAAAGCGAATTAACAAAAAGAAAATGAATTAAGAAAACGGCAACAAATTAACAAAAAGACAACAAATCAACAAGAAGATAACAAACTGATAAAATATTTGGATAAAAATTTTCAAATAAACTTCATTTCCTTTTTTGTAGCTTTGGTGCACTTAATAACATGTAACAAATAACAAATAACAAATAACTAATAACAAATAACAAATCACAATTTACAAATAAACAAATATTTACATTTTTTAAATAAAATATTTTATTCCGGTAGTTTTGACATCTAAATAAAAACATACCATGTGATAAAACATAGAGAAAACATAGATAATAAAACGCCCTTTTTTCAATTCTAAAATAAAATATACACGAAATTAAACGATTCTGTAATTATTTTCAGAACAAAAATGTGGTTCATCTTTTTGGTGGGCCTTGTAAGCCAAGGTCTAGCTACTCAAGTAAACTATCAAACGTTATCTTCGGGTCACGTATCCTCTTCAGCATCTTCTAGTCAAAAACAATGGTCCTGGCAAGAGGACCAAGCTGCTGCTCCTTCTAATCAAGAAGAAGGTTTTCACCCTGTCAGCTTTTCTGCCTCTGATGCTTTACCATCGTTTCAAGTTGAACAAGAAAAACAACAAATATACGAAGTAGACTCCAGCAATCCTAATCACCCCACAGATGATTTGGTAAGTTTATTCAAAAGAACAAAAAGAACAAAAAACAAAAAGAACAAAAAATAAAAATAAAAAATGAACAAAACAAACAAAAAGAACAAACAAAAAAAAAGAACAAACAAACAAAAAGAACAAACAAACAAAAAGAACAAACAAACAAAAAGAACAAACAAACAAAAAGAACAAACAAACAAAAAGAACAAAAAGAACAAAATAAAAAAACAAAAGAACAAAAACAATACTTTCTTTATTGGAAAGAAATTGATTAAAGATTTGCCTCCTAGATTCTTTAATTGTTTCCTTCTAGAAAGAATAGAAAATATAAAATTGCAAATAATACATATTGGATTTTGCACTTCCAGCAAGTGGACACTGTTGTCGAAGATATTTTGGTCTCGACTCGCCAAGGCAGAAATCTAGACGGCTATGATGAAGTCTACTCAGACCCAAATGTAAAAAATGCTATTCAACAAGGAAACGAAACAATCGCCCGTTCTTATATTCGGGACAAGCTCTGCTCCCTTGGTCTCATGAGGGTAAGCTCACTGAATTTATATATTAATATTCACTAAACCAAGAATGAAAAAATCTCCGTAATTTCACATAAATTTCTTACACACAGACAAAAATATGAATGACTCAAACTTTGTTTTGCAAATCAAAATCAAAAATAACAAATCACTACATCATATTCTGGTCTATAAATATCTTTTTTTACAAACTTTGCAACTTCTGGTCAACACCATAACCATCTTTTTTACAAACTTTGTAACTTCTGGTCAACACCATAACCATCTTTTTTACAAACTTTGTAACTTCAGGTCAACACCATAACCATCTTTTTTACAAACTTTGTTTTATTGTTTGAATGAAAAATCCCGCACTAAAGATCAATAAGAGCCAGCAATAAAGTCTGATTGTTGAAGCATGTATCTTTTATAATACCTAAACAATTTTCGTATCATTTCAGTGCGATGACATAGAAGGCAGACGACCCTATTATTCACCCCATCGTGACATTCATCCCCAAGAAGTGATCTACGCACAACCAGTAACAATCAAACCAGTCGGTCCTCCACTTCCTGCAATTCCAGTAAAAGGACCCTACGGTCCTCCAAAACCAATCCCATTCCCTTCAGGACCCATCTATTCGAAACCACACGGTTCTGGATTCAGACCACGTCCACCCTTTGCTGGTCCCGCCTCTTTCAATGGACCCGCTTCGTTCAATGGACCTGCCTCATTCAATGGACCCTACCCCGGCTACAAAAAACCCGGATTCATCCCTGGAGCGAAACCCGTCTATGAAGCGGGCATTGATGGCGACATCGACTACGAGGACAAGTTTATTGACAAAAAACAAGTCGTCGTCGGTCAAGGATCTGGAGTTCAACAACACGTCCATCATCACTACGTCCACGGAGACGGATTAGGCGAAAAGTCACCAATCATCCTCGGAGGAACTGCTGGCGTCTCTTCCGGAAATTACGGATACGGAAACGGAGGCTACGGCAACAACTTCAACAACTACGAAGACTACAAGAAAACATTCAACACCAAGGGATCATCCTCCGGAAACAATCTCCTAGGCGCCGCTTCCAATAACTACGCCGACAGATACTCAACCTACGAAAAACCCAAACCCAACTCGCTCACCAACGGTCAAAAGAATTACGAGTCCGGAAAAGTTCTCAATTCCGGATTCGGATCCAACAATTTCGGGTCAAACGGTTTAGGAAACAATGGCTTTGGGTCCAATGGTTTGGGATCAAATGGTCTGGGATCAAACGGTTTGGGACCAAATGGATTGGGATCAAATGGATTGGGATCAAATGGATTCGGATCGAATGGATTGGGATCAAACGGGCTAGGATCAAACGGTCTAGGACTAAATGCACTGGGATCAAACGGTCTAGGATCTAACGGTTTGGGTTTAAATGGTGTAGTATCTAACGGTTTAGGATTAGGAGGACTAGGATCAGGTGGATTAGGCGGACTAGGATCGAACGGATTTGGATCAAACTTTGATTCGAGTAACAATTTCGATGGGGGTTTCGGTTCCAACAATTACGACGATTGCGTATGCGTGCCTTTTGATCAATGTTCGAGTTTGAATCAAGCTGGACGAAAGGACGACCTTTACCTTGCTATTGATCCTCGCAGTCTTGGAAAGGACATTGAGGCTGAGATTGTTATCACTGATGGAAACAACACCATGAGTGTTGTTCGAGTTGCCAAGGGCGTTAACCAAACCGAGCAGGCTGAAGAAACGAAAACCCAAAATGAGAAGGAGAACAAGGAGAATAAAGTGAACAAAGAAAGAACCAAGAGGGACACCAAACAAGAGGATTCCGCAACTGACAGGAAGCCTGAAGCACAAAGTGTAAGTTCCTTATGTTACTTGTAATTTTAATTAGAGATGCACATCATATTAATTATCATCATTTTTGCATACTTCACGGAAAAGATTTAGATACTTCTGTAGCATATCCGAATACCATTTTGTACATTGTAGCTTTATATCATTTTATACCTTTTGTATCTTTTGTATCTTTTGTATCTTTTGTACCTTTAGTACCTTTAGTACCTTTAGTACCTTTTGTACTTTTTGTACCTATAGTACCTTTTGTACTTTTTGTACCTTTTGCACATCTTTGTCCTTTGTTTAGCACAATCGAAGTTAGTAACTAGAACACCATTTGGTCATAAATAAGCTATTAATTTTACACCAATTGTAGTACATGAGTTTCGAAATGTTTTCCGTATTGTAATTTTAATTGAACCACAACCACATTGATTATCATGAAACTTTTCAGAGAAAATCTTTCAATGAGTATCTAACAATACTGATCTAATACGTCTATCATTATCCATTCAAATTAGCAGTATCCATTCAAATTAGCATCATCCATTTAAATTAGCAGCATCCATTTAAATTAGCAGCATCCATTAAAATTATCATCATTCATTCAATACATCTCTATTAATCATACAAAACATCTATCAATCTTTCAATACATCTATCTGTGTTAACTCATTCCAAATTCAGCACAGGTATCATAACTTAACAAGTTCTGACTGAGACTTTACTTCTGATTAACGAAACAGACTCACGCAACGTAGTGATTATCGTTTTGAAGTTATCATTAGTCAGGATTAGTTTTCAGCCAAGAATGTCATTCCATCATGTTGTTTGGTAGAAAATCATCACTGTAACTACCATTAAGTGACTGGAAAAGCTGGCTTTCTAATCGACAGATAAATTAATTCACTAGCTAGATGTCTCAATGCACTGAAGAAAATTCATTCAAAAACAGGATTTTAAGATCACTGCACAATTATGATCTTGCAACCTATCTGCATATTAATTTAATTTTCCAAAAATCTCTTCAGTATATAGCAAATTTTCCAAAAATTTCTTCACTGTATAGCAAATTTTTCGAAAATCTCTTCACTGTGTAGCAAATTTTCCCCAAAATTTCTTCACAGTACAGCGAATTTTCGAAAAATTTCTTTAGTGTACAGAAAATTTTGAGTGTAGCTTTTCTAATTGTCAGTCGATAGAAACTGGTTGACGAGTTATCAATGGGTGGAAGAAGTACTTCTGTGGTTACTAGTTGTAGGTTGAGTGTATTAGACCCTAGCATGTTGAATTCTGATGAAATTGGCTAACCAGCGTGCTAACCCGAAACCCTAGGACCTCTGTATCTCTACGACGTGGCTCTCTTTGGCTCTCTTTGCAGCGTTTTATACCTGGAAATCTGGACCCGTCAAAGTTGAATCTGATGCCATCGTGGGGCCTGAGTTTTGGCCTGCCTCAATCCGGTGGAGGTTATCCCATCAATTCCTACGGTGCTGAGTCCTTGATAAACCCTTATCCAGGATATGGTTATGGAGGGCAGGGCATCAACCTGGGTCCAGTTTCAGTGAACCCTTTGGTGTCGGTTCAGGTGACGAAAGACGACTATGGTGAGAAGGTGATCAAACCTTTTGTCAACCTCCATGTGACTCCTAATCACGGACTGGTTAACAAATTCACCAACTTCTTGTCACAAAAGAAGCACTTGCTGAACGGCAACGGATATCATCACAACTATGCTCCTCAGTATTATCCACCTGGACCACCTGCTTACGACAGACCTACTTTTGTCGATAGACCTTACAATTTCCGGCCACCTCAACAGTATCCGAATTTTCAACCTCAGTATAATAGACCAGAGTATAATACACCAGGGTATAGACCAGAGTATGGAGCAGGGTATAGACCAGAGTATAGACCAGAGTATAACAGACCACAGTATCATAATCATCATCATTATCATCATCAACAGCCGTACAGACCTGGAAATTATGGACATTCGGGTTTCTACAGAGGTGATGATTATGATGATGATTTTGGAGACTATGCGGACTACTCTGATGGATATTATCGAAACGCTGGGAGAAATGGTTCGGATATTAGGGCTCTAGATGAAGAGGGTGATAATAGTGGGCAGAATAAGGAAAATGACGTTCGTGGTGGGAAAGTTGCTTTTCCGAATAGAAGGAGAAGAGAGGTTGAGGAGGTAAGAAGGTTGAGAGATAGACTTGATGAAAGTGGACAAATCACTGACTTGAAAGTGGACAAATCACTGACTTGTTGAAAGTGGACAAATCATGGACTTAATGAAAGTGGGCAAATCATGGACGAGTCAGTGCTGGAACGATTTTCTCTCAAATAGAAATTAAAGAGTATCACTTGGTTATCACTGTCTTACTCGACTATTCTTTTAAGTTTAGCTTACGTTTACAGAACTACGCACTTTTACTGCCTTCAAACGCATTTGACCAGCTTTCTCTTTTCGAGAAATTGCCGCTTTTTCTTGCCGAATCATCAACGGACTGTTTCATCCTTCATTGCACAGGAAACGATGAATGAAAAATTCTTTATAGAGAAACTAATAGCAAAAATTTGTCAAAAAAAGACAAATTTTTATCGTTAAGAAAAAATTTTATCGTTAAGAAAAATTGGTCCAAAAGTTATTTATAGCGATATAAAAATGTTCTTGATATAAAGAAGTGGTATTGTTGCAAATATTGTTTATTGCTATAAAGAGGTTTCTTCATTGCTATAAAGACAGGAAAAACAAAGTGTTGAGTTACAAAATAAACTTGGGAGTTTTACAGGACAGTAGAATTGGAATTTAACTTGGAATTTAACAGGTGTTGAATTGAAAAATAATATTTTGTTTTCTCTGTGAAGAGGTTTCTTCATTGCTGTGTAATGAAATTTCTTCATTGCTATAAAAATGTTTTTGATAGAAAGAAGTTGTGTTATTGTTCTTCTTTTCTATTAAATTGACTTTGAGACACGAAGATATGAAGAAGTTTCTTTGTTGCTATGAAGAAATTTCTTCGTTGCTATGAAGAAGTTTCTTCGCTGCTATGAATAAGTTTCTTCATCGTTGCTATGAAGAAGTTTCTTCGTTGCTAAGAAAATGTTTTTTCGTTGCTATGAAAAAGCTTCTTTGTTGCTAGGAAGAAGTTTCTTCATCTTTGCTAAGAAAAAGTTTTTTCGTTGCTATGAAAAAGCTTCTTTGTTATTATAAAGAGGTTTCTTCATTGCTACAAAGAGATTTCTTCACTGCTGTAAAGAAACTTCTTTATTGATATAAAGATGTTTTTGGTTGCTATAAAGAAGTTTTTGGTTGCTATAAAGAAGTTTTTGGTTACTATAAAGAAATCTTTGGTTGATATAAAGATTCTGGTTACTATAAGGAAGATTTTGATTGATGTAAAAAAAATTTTGGTTGCTATAAAGAAGTTTATTAGTTGCTATAGATAAATTTCTTTATTGCTATATAGAAATTTCCTTATTGCTATGTAGAAATTTTTTTTTATTGTTTCAAAGAAAGTCTTTACTGATATACATCCCTTTATTCTTATAATGAAATATTTACATATTCATCATTTCTTTTATTACACTTGTAGTCAAGTCTCTTTGTGGTAACAATACATAAAACTTTGTTATTTTTTTTACAACACGTATACAATTTTTAAAATCTTTTACAAGAAGTTAAAAAAGACGGAAAGTTAAAAAATGTTAGAGAATCCTCAACAATAAATCGTAATGTTAAAGAATGTTAAAGAATGTTAAAAATTTTTTTAAAATTTTAAAGAATCCTAAAAGTGAATCGTAATGTTAAAGAATGTTAAAAATTTTTAAAAAATGTTAAAGAATCCTAAAATTAAATCGTAATGTTAAAGAATGTTAAAATTTTTTTAAAAATGTGAAAGAATCCTCAAAGTGAATCGTAATGTTAAAAAATGTTAAAAAATGTTAAAAAATGTTAAAAAATGTTACAAGAAAGTTGTCAAAATGTCAAAGAACGTTTTCAAAAGGTTAAAATCATTTATAGAAGTCCATACAGAAATTGTTTACGTAATGCTAGAAATTGGAAATTATTTATGTAACTTCGCTTTAATTTGTACATCATCTTCATCCTCTTTTTTACACAATCTCTCATTTTATTTTGATTCTTTTTGTTGAAAACAGAGACAATTTGGAAGACCACCTGTTTGTGGACCTCGTCAAGTTTGTTGCCGTCGAGCCAACATTATTGGTCGTCCTTTTGGACAGGGAAGATTTGGTCAATGTGGAGTAAGAAACGGTCAAGGAATCAATGGCCGAATCAAGAATCCAGTCTACGTTGACGGAGATTCCGAATTCGGTAAGAAATCCAATCATTAAAATTGTAAATTTCATATAGAAAGGAAAGAAATAATGTTCATAATTAATAAATACAAATTAACGTTCCATAAAAAGACATAGAAAGGGAATAAATAATATTCATAATTAATAAATACAAATTAATGTTCCATAAAAAGGAATTAAAATAATATTTATAAAAGCAATAGGAAATTAAAATTCTTTACAAAATTTAATTCTTTTAGAAAATTAAAATTCTTTAGAAAATTTAGTTCTTTTAGGAAATTAAACTCTTTCAGGAAATAAAATTTTCATAATAATAGGAATATAATGAAAATTCTAATTCTCAGGTGAATATCCTTGGCAAGTGGCAATTCTGAAAAAGGACCCATCAGAAAGTGTTTACGTCTGTGGCGGAACTTTAATTTCTCCTCGTCACGTCTTGACTGCGGCTCATTGTGTAAAAACTCATGCAGGACGTGATCTTCGTGCTCGTCTTGGCGAATGGGATGTAAATCACGACGTCGAATTTTTCCCGTACATTGAAAAAGACGTAGTCAGCGTTTACGTGCATCCAGAATTTTACGCCGGAACTCTCTACAATGATCTTGCAATTTTGAAACTCGATCACGATGTCAACTTTGAGAAGAACCCTCACATCAGTCCAGCTTGTCTTCCAGAAAAATTCGAAGACTTTACTGGCAACAGGTTCGACAAATGTCTTCTTTTCTAGCTCATTTTAATCACCGAAATCTTAATGCGTATACTATTCTTTTCTTGTAAAATCGTCACTTGGTGGTCCAATTTTTCGGTATAAAATTATCAACTGATAAAAATTAGAATTGCAAGATATATCTTGCAATTGTAAAAGAAACATAAATGAAAATAATATAATAAAAATATAAATAATAAAAATTAAAATTGCAAAATATATCTTGCAATTGTAATTTTGATTTTGCATTTTTATCTTTTAATTTATCTTGCACTTGTAATTTTTATCGGGTGCTGCTGATTATTCTTTGATTATTTTTTATTGCTTTTGATTATTTTTGTTTGTTTTTATCGCTTTTGATTATTTTTGTTTGTGTTTGATCGCTTTTGATTTTTTTTGATTTTTTTTTATCGCTTTTGATTTTTTTTGATTTTTTTTTGTTTTGATTATTTTTTATTCTTTGTTTGTTTCTGTTTGTTTTCGATTGTTTTTGATTATTTTTTATTCTTTATTTGTTTCTGTTTGTTTTTGATTGTTTTTGATTATTTTTTATTCTTTGTTTGTTTCTCTTTGTTTTTGATTGTTATTGATTACTTAATTATTATTAATCCTAAAAATTATGTTGACATGAATTAAATAATTAACTGTAAAATCATACAATTTTTTTTAAATTAGGTGCTGGACCACTGGATGGGGTAAAGATGCTTTCGGTGATACTGGAAAGTACCAAAACATTTTGAAAGAAGTGGACGTTCCTGTGATTAGTAATCCGGTCTGCGAGCATCAAATGAGAAGAACGAGATTGGGACCAAGTTTCAATCTGCATCCAGGATTTGTTTGCGCAGGTGGAGAAGAAGGAAAAGATGCTTGCAAAGGTGATGGAGGTGGTCCAATGGTTTGTGAGAAACAAGGAAAATGGCAATTGGCTGGAGTCGTTTCCTGGGGAATTGGTTGTGGTCAAGCTGGACTTCCTGGAGTTTACTCTCGAGTTTCTTATTACCTTGATTGGATCAACCAAGTCGTCAATCAGTTCTAAGAAAAAGTTTTTCTCTTAACAAAAGATTTTTTTTAACAAAAGAAGTTTTTTCTTGCAAAAAAGAAGTTTTTTCTTAAAGAGTTGTTGCTTAAAAAAGTAGTTTCTTAAAAAAAGTTGTTTCTTAAAAAAAGTTGTTGCTTGAAAAAAGGTAGTTTCTTAAAAAAAAGTTGTTGCTTGAAAAAAGATAGTTTCTTTAAAAAAAAATGGTTGCTTGAAAAAAGATAGTTTCTTAAAAAAAAGTTGTTGCTTGAAAAAAGGTAGTTTCTTAAAAAAGAGTTGTTTCTTAAAAAAGAGTTGTTTCTTAAAAGGAAAAAAGTTTTTCAGAAACTTATTTTTTTCTCAAAAGAAATTCATTCAATTCATTGTTAGAATTAGTTTTCACTCTTAGATTAAAAAATGGATTATTTAATTTTTTTCAATTATTTTATTGTTACAATTTTTTTATAACTTCACGATAGTTTTTTATTATTCTTTTGTAGTAATATTTTTTTTTACAATTCATTGTAATGTAACTGCTTTTAGCTCGTTTTAACAATATTTTATTTATTTAAAAGTATACATGGTATTTTATTGTGATGTACTGTGTTATTTACAGCGATTCATTTAAATATGTAAATAGCTGCCAAACGTTTTTTTATTTCGATCGCTGACCATTTAAGTGTACGATGTTAATGTTGAACGAGATTTGCTAAGTTACAAATTATGTTAAGATTCGAATGCTCAGCCATTCGGAACGTTCTGTAATGCATTTTCCTTGCAATGTTTCTTAATTGTATGAACAATAAATTTATTTAAAACTTACATTTCTTTCCACATTTTTTACCTGGTAATTTTATTTCTTAATGATTTTTTAATTGCGAAAATGAATACATTTTTAAATTTTAATTATTATTATTATTGTTGTTATTATTATTATTATTATTATTATTATTATTATTATTATTATTAATGTTGCTGTTGTTGTTGTTTATAAAATTATTTTAAATAATCAATCAAACTAAAATTCAACATTACCATTTAATAAGTTAAAAATAATTAAATAAAACAAATCCGTTTTTATCATGATTCAAAATTAAATCCCATTTATTTACTTTAAAATTCATTTTAATAATACCAAGTGCGCATTTAATTCTATAAATAAAGCAGAGAATTGATTTCTCGAAACATAACGAATCGTTTACAAGGCTTAAACAAACAATAAAAGTGAAATTAGCAATAATTTTAATGATTTAAACATTATTTTCCAACATTGTGGGTCAGCGCCTGAGTAGTGCTTGCCCGTCGTGCACGCTCGTTGAAAGTAAAGCTGACAGCACGGGCCATAGTGCATGGAAAACAAACATAACCCCAAAGTGAAGAGATTCAGTAAATTTGTTATTTTCTTTATAAAGTGACACTTGTAATTTAACTTGTAATTTAACTACAATGCCAATAAAATATATCGGTAGAAAAACCGATTTCAAAGGCAAGACTTTGTGGGAAATATTGGGAAATCTGAAAAATTTCGGAGTCGGCAGATATGTGGTTAGAAACAGATTTATTCAACGATATTCAGAACCAACGTACCATAAAATTTTAAAAGTTGAATCTTTACCTGCTGCAAAATCTGAAAATCCACATCAAGTGAGTAGACAGAAAGTATTTTTATTTAATTCTTATTTTAAAGATTAAAAACTTACGAATCTAACCTCAAGATCATAGCAGTTCAGTGCGATTATTATATAGCTTTCGTTATACATTTTTTTTGTATTACATTTTTTACACTGGAATTAATGTCCAGTAAATGTCTATAATAAATTTCGTTTGTGTGAATAAATAATATCTGTAAATGTGCTCTATTGTAAGTACTTTTTGTGAAAAATATGATTTTTCTGTTTTTTAAGACTGTACGCAAAGTCATGGCACTCACAGAGAAAGTTTTCCGTGGAAGAAAATCGTCAGTTCTTGTGCAGTTGGACCAATCGTCCTATAAGAGTGATTATTTACTAGTTTCTAAGGAAGATGAAGAAAAACTCTTTCGAGATTATACTCCACCTCCACAAAAAGTGCTGCCAAAAACAATGGACTTTCCACCTCTACTCAAAGATATTCTGCAACGACAAATGGAATCCGAAGGGAAACCAGTTACTGAACCAAAATTACTTATTAAATACAATTTCACGAACAAATTCAATTTATCGAGAGTTGCTGAAGAAGGCGAAAAACCTGATTTTGAATTAGATATAGGACTCGGGAAGCCAGCATCTCCACAATTATATGAAAATGTAAAAAAATAATGTACGCTTCATTATTGACATAAGGTTGTTATGAATTTGTATTATAAATAGACAATACACTAAATTTTGTTTTTAAAAACTATTCTTTATTATTTGAAATTATTTAATTTATACAATTCAGAATTTTTCAACTTTCTTTTTTTAATATTGAACATTTACAAGCAAATTTTACCAACTTCTATACTTTTGTAAATTTGTATACACACCTATATTTGAGAGTTAAAAAACAGTTCTTAAGTTTTAAAGTTTAACCAATTTCGTCACAGAAGCGTAAGAAATTTTAAAAACGAATATTTAGTTAATGTTAATTAATGTTGTTCATTTAATTTATTTCTTTGGTGAACTTCTCGTAGCATATTTTTAGAAATTGCCAGTAAAAGTAAAAAATGGTTTTATTTAAGTAATCACCGGATCCTTCCTGAAACCTTGCTCCAGTTTCTTGGAAAATTTTTTCTTCCCACCATTTCTTGTTAAGAGTGATATTATTTTCCGACTCTTGAAGAATTCTTTCCCATAGAGAATATTAAGCTTCCTCTTCCGATTTAATGTGTTTAACAGTATCTTTTTCCACGCCATCATTCTCACAGAATTCTAAATTGTACGATTTTATATCGAAATCACACACAGAAATTGAATTTCTCTGTAAACTTGAATAACAATTGCAATTTGCAGAAGATATTTATAAAAAATTATTTACATTTTGTATTAATTGAAGCATAGTGAATATTTCGTTTTATTTTAATAGTATTTCTTATTTAATAAATATTTCTTATTTAATAAACATTTCTTATTTATTTTCTTTTGTTAGAAGTGTAAATCTAAATTACTTTTAGCAATTGATTAAATTAGTAATTAAATATTAATTACATAAAAACAAATTCAAAAATCTTGCAATTTGGAACAATTTGAAGTACGGTTCTACATGCTTCTATTATTTTTCCTTTTTTGTTTTTGTTTTTTTTTACATTTGCAGTCATTAAGGTTATAAATTATGAAGAAATAGATTAAATTTTATAAAACAGTTTTATAAAATTAACAGTTACTCGCGAATTTTATAAATTGAAATTTCTACACAATTTTAAAATGCCAAATTGTAGTCGAAAATGTCCACTAGTTCAAAGAGATCTGAAGAGGATTGCTGGTATTATTTATTTTTATAATAACTATTTGCAGCACATTTTTTAAATAAAATAATGAAATGGTTTTATTATATTTCAACATAAAGAGAAAAGAAAAGCACTTGAACAAAAAGCTGGACCTTCTGATAAACTCCAAAAAGAAAAATCCACTGAATTAGGTAATCTTTCAATTGTTTCACAAATATAAATTTTTTTTAAAATTTTTAATTTATGTTTAGATATTTAAATAATTATGAATAATTTTTTTTATTTTCTTTAACAATTATGAATATAATTATTTTTTAATTCAAAATTCTTCATTTTTACAAACAGAGAGAGAAATTAAAGTCTACGAATTTCGAACGGACGACAGTGCATCTAGAAGTTGTTCAAAGTCGAGAAAAAGTTTAAAAAGTGCAGAAACATTGTCAAGAAACGTTGTTGCTTCAAGGTCAAGAAAAAGTTTCAAAAGTGAGGAAAGTGCGGAAAGCGATTTTGCAGAAAGTGACGATGAATCAATAGATCCAAGGGGTCAAAGATTTCGAGAAGATGCTGGTAAAAAGGAAAAATATTCTAGTAGAAAAAGAAATAGAGAGGAATACGAATCCGACCAGTCTGATCTTTCATCAAAGAAGACGCTTTCAGAATATTCTTTAAGGAAATTAGAAGGTTGCTATTTTCACTTTGAAATACTTTTAAGTTTTTAAAATTCTTAACATTTACTCATCTTTTTGAATGCGATTTTTTGCTAATAATTTAAAATCATTTCTCCCAAAATAGAAGAAATGATGAAAAGAAAACTAAAGTCAAACATGGAGGCTGAAGAAGACTTTTTAAAGAAAGGAAGAAACTATTTGGAAAAATTTTGTACTTGTTCTTCCCTTTGTCTATTTAAACAACTTGCATCAGATGAATGGATTCAAAAATCGCTCGTTTCAGTAGCCCTGATGCTTGTGGGCGTTAAACTTTGTCACAAATTAGAAGGCTGGTCTGTCCGAACTTGAATCGTAGTTTTCGATACTCAAATTTTTGTCAAAACATTGTTTGTACATTTTTTTCCATTAAAAAGCAAAATTGCTGCTCAAAACATTATTTCAAAAATGCCAAAAATCCTTCTCCATATGAGAATGTAAACATTTTTTATAAATCTTTTTTATTGATCCAAAAGACATTTTATTAATTGTTATAGAAAATATGATAGAAAGAAAAAAGGTAGAAAAAAAAGATTAAAGAAAAAAAGATGAAAATAAAGATGAAAAAAAATGAAAAAAAGATGAAAACAAAGATGAAAAAAAGATGAAAACAAAGATGAAAAAAAAATGAAAAAAAGATGAAAAAAAAGATGAAGAAAAAAAGAAGAAAGAAAAAAAAAGTTAAAAAGTCAGCTATAGTTGTTTCTAAAAAAATTCTGTTTGATGAATTCTTTAACTGCATAAATTAAAATAATGGTCGCAATTAAAATTAAAGCAGACAAGGAGTAAAAAATGGCAAAATTAAAATCTACTGGTTGTGTGTTTTTTGGCAAAACAACTTTAAATTCAATATCATCCTCCCAATTGATAGTCTGATTTCTGTTGTTTTGAAGATTTCGTTTTGATCTTAAATGACCAGCAGGACAATTTAAAATACAATCAGCACCATCGAGGCAACCGGTTACCTTCACGCTGATAATCATTTCGTCATTTTCCTTCATATTTTCAAACATGAAGGCCTTAAAAAGCAGGTAGCTTTCTAGAGGAGAAATTCTGTACTGCTCTCTTGAACATATCGATCTAATTTGAGGATTCAAGCATCCATTTGCATCCAGAATCCACAAACTGTTCATTACCTTCCTCCGCTGTTTTTTTTCTACAAAATGAACAGTCACGTCGTTAATTTTCGAATACTGCCAACCTGGTGAGGAAATATATAAAAAATAAGAGTTATGACAAAATGGACTATATAAAAAAAGATGAAAATTACAACAAAATGGACTAGGTAAAAAAAGATAAGAATTATAACAAAATAGACTAGGTAAAAACAATAAGAATTATAACAAAATTATTATATGCATAATAATCTTAATTTTGTCAGTCCACACATGAAGTTGATCGTTTTTACTTTCAATTGTTATTTGAAACATTTTAATATTTAATTGTATTAAAAAAATGTAATAAATTCAAATTAATCTTTTTATAATAAGGAATGTAATAAACCATTTTTTTACTTGTACAAAAAATATAATAAAAATTTTTTCAATGAACAATACCACTTAAAATTTTTCAAAGATCCATTTTTTTACTTTTGCCAAAAATACAATAAAAAATTTTTTTACTTTTGCCAAAAATTAAAGCAAAAGTAGACAATTTTCTTATCTGAAACTTAATTAAAAAGTTGATAAATTTTTTTTTTAATTTTTGACACTCTCAGATTAAATTCTGCTTTTATAAGTTTTTTTGAACATTGAAAAGGAACATGAATTGAAGGAACATGAAAACAAAATTTGTTCGTTTTGATTATAAAAACAGATAATTGATTTTAAAAAATGTATAGTTTATTGAAATTTAAAATTAGTCACCATCTCCTTCTCGAACCAAAACACGAAGTAGAATTTCTTCTCCTAAAATAACAGTCCCTCCAGATTCGATTCGAGTTTCAAAAACATTTTCCGAATTGAAAGTTTTTCTGTAAAGAGCAACGTCTGTTTGAAAATCATTTTTGTATCCTCCTATTTCAACTCTCGGTGCCATTTTTGAAGTTCTAAAAATTAAGTACAATAGTGATTAATTTCACAATAGCGATTAATTTCATAATAGTGATTAATTTCACTATAGTAATTAATTTCACTATAGTAATTAATTTCAAAATAGTGATTAATTTCACAATTTTGATTAATTTTAAAATAGTGATTAATCGCAACAATGATTAATTTAAGTTTAAAAAATATTTTTAATTACGGTAGTTTTTATTGTCTACATTTCATCAAAACAGTGCTTTTAGTATTTTATTTATTATAATTGAAATTAAATTATTAAAATTTTTAATAATAATTGTAATATTAATTAAAATTAAAATTGAATTAAATAATAATTTTAATATTAATTGAAAGTTGTTAATAATAATTTTAATATTAACTAAAAATTATTAATAATAATAAATTAAATTTTAATTCTTAAATACTCTAAAATTTTGGTTTCACGCTTTTATTCAAATAATTTTTTTTCATTTTTTCATTTTATATAATTTCTCATTCTTTATAAATTTATAAAATCAAATCTAAGATATATTTATACATTCATAAATGCTCTTACACGTCTAAATTATTAATTTTAATTCTTTTTACATGTGAAACAGTTTTCTCTTGTCCTCTACACTGTAAAGTGACTTTTAAATCTTCCTTTAATTTTAGCCCCGTTATCACAGGAAATCTCAGATTTAGACAGTAATTTGATTCTGTATCAGTCGAGCAATTAATAACACCACAATTCCAAAATTGGCTACTATCGAAATCAATTTTATATCCGTCTTGATCCTTTTTAATTTCACAGTTGTCACTTCCAATATTTTCGATAATAGGTTGAGCCATTTTCCTCAAGGGTGTTAAGGACACTCTAAAAATGTCAAATTTCAGTATTTTTAACTTTTCTATCGATCTTAAATCAATTAAAGTATATCAATTGAAATTAATCTTTTAATTTTTTATAAACACTTTCATATAAAAACAAATTTTTAATATTAAAAAATGACTACCAATCTTACCTGAAATAAATTTCATCACCAGAATTCCTACAGGTCATTTCACTGATTTTCACGAGTTCTGATTTGGCATTTTGAAAATTCGAATCTGCGAGCTGTGGAAAACTGGAGTGGAAATTGTAAAGAGCGTCTTTTTCATTTTTTGAAGGGGCTTGTAGGTTTAGATGGGGCTGAGATAATTTGTGGAAATCTAACCAAGAGGAACTCCTCAATTTGTTGTCGATGACTTCCGGATGTAGAACAGTAGGTACTTCCGGGGGGAGATAGAATCGCTGGGCCATGGCTCCTCTCGTAAGATTAGCTCTCTTAGGAAAATTAATAAGAATAGGTTCTTGCAAAGAGCGGAAGTATGTCGGCATGAACGCGTCCAATTTATCGCCGAAACCAATTGATGATGTAATAATTAACAGGAGTATCTACAAAGTTACATCTTCAGTTATTTGTCAGGCGAAAATCCATACGAATACAATTATGGTGAGAGATTTCAATCTTTTCTTTGAGAAAATTTTCACATAACTGAATTTATAAAAATTTGGTAAACTAGAGTTTTATTGACGCAGTTTTGGGAAAAATGAAGTTATAATTAATACGAATATTTGGGTGAATTGAAGTTATATTGATGCAAATTTGGGCGAATTGAAGTTGAATTGATCCAACTTTAGCAAATATGAAGTTGTAATTGATATAAATTTGGATGAATTGAAGTTATAATTGGTGCAAATTTGGGGGAATTGAAGTTATAATTGATGAAAATTTATGGGAATTGAAGTTATATTGATACAACTTTAGGAAAAGTGGAGTTATAAATTATGCAAATTTGGAAAAAGTGAAGCTATATTTGGTGCAAATTTGGGTGAATTGAAGATACATTGATGCAAATTTGGGTAAATTGAAGTTGTAATTAATATACAAATATTTAGATGAATTGAAGTTATATTGATGCAAACTTGGGGAAAGTGAAGCTATAATTGTGGCAAATTTGGGCGAATTGAAGTTATATTGCTCCATGTTTAGCAAAAGTGAAGTTATAATTGATATAAATCGGGGTGAATTGAAGTTAAATATAATACAAATTTGGATGAATTAAAGTTATAATTGATGCTAATTTGGATGAATTGAAGTTATAATTGATGTTAATTTGGATGAATTGAAGTTAAAATTGATGCAAACTTGATTGAATTGAAGTTACATTGAAGCAACTTGAGGAAAAGTGAAGTTATAATTTATGCAATTGAAGTTATAATTGATGCTAATTTGTATGAATTGAAGTTAAAATTGATGCAAACTTGATTGAATTGAAGTTACATTGAAGCAACTTGAGGAAAAGTGAAGTTATAATTTATGCAAATTTGGGAAAAGTTTAGCTATATATTTGATGCAAATTTGGGTGAAATGAAGTTATAATTATTACAAATTTGGATAAATCGAAGTTATAATGAATTACAAATTTGGATAAATCGAAGTTATAATGAATTCAAATTTGGGTAAATTGAAGTTCTGATTAATACAAATTTGGATGAATTGAAGTTATAATTGGTGCAAGTTTGGACGAATTGAAGTTATGTTTTTTCAACTTTGGAAAAAGTGAAGTTACAGTTGATGCAAATTTGGGTAAATCGAAGTTATAATTAATACAGCTTTGAGTGAATTAAAGTAATATTTATGTAACTTTGAAAAAAGTGAACTTATAATTAATGCAAGTGTGGGAAAATTGAAGTTATATCCTACGCAAATTTGTCAAAATTGAAATCATAATTGATACAAATATTTTTGGGTGAATTAAAATTATATTGAAGCAACTTTAAAAAAAGTGAAGTTATAATTAACACAATTTTGTAAAGTGAAGTTACAATTAACACAATTTTATGTAAAGTGAAGTTATAATTAACACAATTTTGTGTAAAGTGAAGTTACAATTAACACAATTTTGTGTAAAGTGAAGTTACAATTAACACAATTTTGTGTAAAGTGAAGTTACAATTAACACAATTTTGTGTAAATTGGTACATTATTGAATAGAATAAACTCAAATCCTCATAAACAAAATCAACAAAACTTCTTCTTCAAATAAGCAATACAAAACAATTTTCCCAAACCCAAAAAGTACTCGCAAATAATGAAAAAAACAATATATTTTACTTGAAAACAAGAAAGCGAACTTTGGAGCATCAAAGGATAAACTTCTTTAATGAAACACATATTGAGACGAAACTGAGCCGAAGAAATGGTTGACGATTGCTTTTAAAGGTACCAGTTATTAATAAAACCCACCGAGACCAGTTACACATCATTGTTTGACGGAACAAGGACCTTCAACGATTCCATTATTGATAACAAAGAGGCTCCTTTCGTGATTCGCTTCATGATTGAGTGCTTAACATAAAACATTCTCCGTATCCCTGTTATTCGAAGGTGTTGCCATTAATGATACTGATACAGACCAACTCAGATTTTCGTGAAACTTAATTTGGGTTAAAAGGTTTCTGTGACATCTTGTACAATATGTATACTCGAATTGACAGTTTGGTCACTTCCAGGTCGTAAATTCTGCCCTATTTCTCAACATGTAGCTTCAACTTTTTTATCAGAATTTCAAACAAATTTTGATCTTCCAATTGATGATGAATATAATGCCTATACCAATTAATCAATAAGCCAAGTAGAATATAATAATAATTATTGTTACAATAATAATAATAATAACGATAATAATGATGATGATAATAATAATGATGATAATGATAATAATGATGATAATAATAATAATAATAATAATAATAATAATAATAATAATGATAATAATGATACCCAGGTGAAAAAAATCATCGGAAACGATTCCGATGATAACTTCATTCTTGGAAAAACATATGCAAAACTACCTTTGTGAAGTTTTCGTCGGAGTCGTTTCCAAGGAATTGTTTCACCTGGGTAATAATGATAATAATAATAATAATAATAATAATAACGATGATAATAGTAATACACTAGAACCTGGATCCGTGAGCCCTGGATCCGTGAGCGTCTGTTTATAAAAGTTCGTCGATCAAGTTCGTGCAGGGTAAGGGGGAAGCTCTCGAGTAGCCGCCGAACTATTCATACTGTAGGGAGGGGGGCCCGGTACCTATTGTGCTAATTCTCTCGATCCGTGAGTAATAGAAGGTTTAAAAAAGGATCAAAATTTGATTCATTAATGTCTGAATTGAGCATACAGGAAAATAACTGTTTAATTTTAATGATACTTTATATTTATTTTACATTCTATTTCTTATTCTCCCTGCCAATTTAGATACATTGTTTTTTGCCTGAACTTTAATAAAGTTATATATGTTATTTAATGAATTACGAGTTAATGACGAGTTGCGTTTTTTAAACGATTCTTGAACTAATTATTATTTCTTCAATAAATTACGTTTTCACTAAGACACTCGGACTTTTCAATATCCTCAGAGATTAAAAATAATGCATTCAATTTCAAAGATTACGATAATGAAGCTTAATGCTTGATGGAGCTAATAAGTATCGAAGTAATGATCTCGACGAATTATATACAATGCGAATAGTATCGTGTCAGGAAGCAACAAAGCAGAGGAAAAAGGCACACAAAACAAAAGCAGGAAAAACATCAAAGAGAAAGGAAAACATAAAAAACTCGAATAAAAATACACAAAAAGGTCAAAAATAGAGACATGTAACAAGGTCGAGAATAAAAAGGTCTCGAATAAAAAATCATAAAAAGGTTTTGAATAAAAAAACATGAAAAGGTCTCGAATAAAAAGACCAAAGAAAGGAATGAAATGGTCACGAAGAATAAATAAATGAATGGAAAAATAAAGTATAAAATGCAAGATTCGTAAAATGGAAATTGTGTAAATGAAGATTCATGTTGTGGGAAATTAAATTAATTAAACTCTCGAATAATTGGGGCGAATTCACGCAATAAGTTGGACTTGTTTGGTGAGATTTTTTTGTGCTCCGCGATATTCTTTTAAGAACACCTTGGTCACGGTTGTGGCAATGCATTTGCGTCTTTCAAGTGCGAAAAACACCTTGCACTTCAAGTCTCCGCTACAACGGCTATGGCCCGTGACGAAAACGCTGTGCATGTGCAATCGCACGTGCTTATAACGGATAATTATATCATTAATCTTGAACTTACTCTGAAGAACCATCATCGAATAAAAAAATAAAGGAAGACTTTTCCGCGCTAGCAAATTATGATTCTCCGTGAAAATAAACGCATTTATGTCAATTGTCAATCTTCAATAATTCAATTGTCTCATAATCTTCTTCTTCTTCAATTTCATAATCTATTGTTGTTGTTTTAAAAAAGTTGAAAAGAAAAAATGTTTATAGAAGTATTGTATATCTATGTAAAAATGTATCTATGTAGAAATCTACGTATCTATTGTATAAAAAATGATTATAGAAGTATTGTATATCTATGTAGAAATTTATTTATGTAGAAATGTATCTATGTAGAAACTTATCTATGTAGAAATGTATCTATGTAGAAATGTATCTATGTAGAAATTTATCTATGTAGAAATGTATCTATGTAGAACAGCATCTATTTAGAAATGTATCTGTGTCGAAATTTATCTATGTAGAAATGCATGTATGTAGAAATTTATGAAAAGATAGGTCTAATAAATGAGTGTAATGTCTTGTAGAAAATTTCAGTGGCAGAAAAAGTACTTCTTAGCAAAAGATTGCAACACTATAAGGAAAGGAGTAAAGACCCTTAGGCATTCGGAAATGTCTGAGCGAATTCCACAGACGCAGAAATCCAAGACTACAGGAAAATTACGATTAAGGTGAATGAGAGAAGCTCGTTTTCTGAAAAACGACTTATTTCCTCACATCGTTGCCTCCAAGAAAGATCTAAATCTCATGAAATATATAATAAATCACGCCTTTTTAATACCCATTGCGAACATTCAACGTGCAAAATCGCATATGTTGGAAAAAAGCGCACATATAAATTGCTAACATGCGTATAAAAGTAGCAAACATGTAATGTAATATATGTATCCAAAAGTATCGTAGCCAAAACAATAAACGTAATGAAAAATATATACGTAAGACAGTTTTCTTGAAAGTATCAAAATGACCACAAAAAGTATCAACTTGATCACAAAAAGTATCGAATTGATAACAAAAAGTATCAAATTGATCACAAAAAATATCAAACTGATCACAAAAGTATCAAATTGACCACAAAATCTTCATCAATTTGATATTTTTGATATACTGACACAAAAAGTATCAAATTGATCACAAAATCTTCAGCAATTTGATATTTTTGATATACTGCCACAAAAAGTATCAAATTGATCACAAAATCTTCATCAAGTTGATATTTCTGTTATCAATTTGATACTTTTAAGTAAACTGTGAATGAAAAATGTATACGTAATGAAAAACAAAAGTTAGGCTAGTGAACAAAAGTTCACTAGCCGAAAGTGACACAAAAGTAACATAAAACCAAAAGTCCCTCCAAAAAAGTCGAAACAACAACTAAAATATTCGGAAAATAATTTGCATTGTGAAATCTCGGTGTGTAAAAAGTGGGCATGTAAAACATGCGAGCCGTGCTCTTAAAGCGATAAGATATAACGGTAGGAAGACAATTTGCCATTTCTCAACTCAATCAGTGACATTTACAGTAATATAAATGGAATCAAAGATTGGAGATACACTTTTTCTTCATCATCATCGCATTGATAAGGTTTTATTTTTACCTGCGTGTAAAAAGGACCTGTTTTTTTATTAATACAAGAAGATATTATTTATCATTATTATTTAACTGTAACTTGATCAATTTTTATGCTATGCAAGAAAATAGATTGCCTTCGTTGCAACGCACGCATTAGTACTGAAGAGGATGTATTACACAAATATACACATCAATATATCATAGTGATGAATCTATCATAATTTTATATGCGTGTACCGAGAACATTTAGACTGCAACTGATAGATCTATAATCAAGGAAAGCTGGACAAAATTGTCCAAGCGTTTTCAAATTAATAATTCACAATTCCTGGATAAAGTTCCTCAAACGTGAATTGCCAATAGTCGCGAAATTATAGATTATTAGGCATCGGGAATTGAAACACACACGTAGATGCACGGATTTGGAACATTTTTTTGAGGTCTAAGATTATGAGTTATATTTATTAAGATAATAAATATTCTATTTATTAACATAAATATTCTATTTATTAACATAAATATTCTATTTATTAACATAAATAAAAGGCGTATAAAAGTAAAAACACATCTGAGGTTCAAACACTAAAAATGCAAGATTTTTGAAATTTGCATACAACTTTGATTGTTCGGATTTCGAGAATATGTGTGAATTTGTTGTTTTTTGTGTTATTAATTGGCAAGGAAAAGAATTGAAAAAGTAAACTAAAAATACTGAACAATGAAATTTGTATATGACAAATGATACACAGGAACTATTAAATGTGAATTTGAACCACGTCAGAAAGCTATAGGTAAGTATTTTCCGAAGACTATACACACAAATTATTCGAAACTGTTTCCACAATTCTGGGAAAAGCGTTTGCAGAAATTACATACATACTTGCACAAATTGTACTACGCATATTACAACATACTCTACGCATACTTTACATTTTTACATATTCAAATTGCACTAAACGAAATCGTTTCCGATTCCACGAAATACTGACAAATTTACAAGAATAAGAACATGTGTTTCTCACGAGCATGAAACGTATGAAATTGTCGACTCGAATTCGATAAAATAAATGAATCAATAAACAATTTGAATATTACAGAATGGACATTCTACCACGCCAATTTACGGCAATGTGGTTCTGTGGACTCTGGAATGAAGAAACACAATTCCCCATCTTGAGAAAGATCTACAAAATCTTTGTGCTTTTCATGATCCATTATTTCACTTTTGCGGAAATGCTCGAGTTTCTATTGTCAGCTGACAATGTGGAAAATTTCGCGGACATCTATCCGACACTTACATTTTTGCAATTCTGTTTTAAGGCAATAAACTTTGTGTGGAAGGAAAGAGACATGAAGGAGATTTTGATGAATTTTAGAGATAAGACGTTCGAGCCGAAATCAAAAGAAGAGCATGTGATTTTGAATAAGTATTTCGTGAAATCACAGCAAATTTTTTTAATTAATGCTTTTGTTGAAGTGTGTGGTGTTTTCATTGTGCTGACGCCTTTAATGAAGCGGGAAGAAGATATCGGAATTGAACTTCCTTTTAAGATGTATCAGGTCTTTGATATATCGCACCCGATTATCTTTGCTGGCATGTATGTGTATCAATCTCTGCTCAATGCTTTTTCAATACTGTGCACCATTACACTGGACACATTGGTCTTTGGATTTCTTCTGATAACTATCGGACAGTTTGAATTATGTGCATATAGATTAGAGAATTTCAACAAAAAAGCAAATAATTCAACACTTTCTTCGCAATCCATAAAGGAGTATGTCAAACATCATGTTCGTATTTTAGATGTTGTCAAACAGATTGAATCTTTCTTCATGATAGTCATTTTTCCATTCTTCTTCTGCAGTTTACTGATACTTTGTACGATTCTTTTTAAAATTGCACAGGTTATTGTATGTCAATATATATTTATCACGACCTTAATGTCTTTCTTTGAATTTTTAGACATCATTTTTATTAAATTTGTGTTACCTACGTTGTTTGTATAATCGTTTAGGTATATTATGGTATACAATGTTTTGGAATTGTATAAAATAGTATAAAATTGTATACAATGGTACATAATTGTATACAATAGTATAAGATTGTACACAATGATATATGATTGTATACAATAGTATATGATTGTATACAATAGTATATGATTGTATACCATGGCATATAATTGCTCTCTAAAACCCAATAAGTGAGATTTCACTTATTCTAAATTAAAAGTCTTCCACGCAATTTCGCTTATTTTAAATAAGCGAAATTTCACTTTAAGATAAGTTAATTTTCACTTATTTTAAGTGCGGTGGAACACTTTTGACGTAAAATAAGTGGAATCTCACTTATTTGGATTTAGAGAATGTATACAATGGCATATAATTGAACAGAATTCTATGTAAAACTTATATAACAACTTTGACCCTCCATTAATATAAAAGAAAATAATTTTTTAGGAAGAGAGCTTATTCAATGGACATTTAGTCACATTAGCACAATATGTAACTACGATACTATCACTAGTTTTTCTATTCTGCTGGTTTGGATTTCAAGTTGACGAAAAGGTGGGTTAAAACAATTTTTTCTTTATAAATGTTAACAGACTTTAAGATCTTTGAAATGAGTTCAAACTCCTTATGTAGAATTTTTCGAATCATTCTAATGCAGAGTAAGGAAATAACCACTGCCATATACAAAAGCAATTGGATTGATTTAAATACTTCAGACAGAAAGAGTTTATACTTGATGATAATGATTGCTGGAGAAGGGAGTCCAATATCTTTTCGAAGTTTGTGTACCTTGAACCAAGATACATTTAGTTGGGTAAGAGCACTTAATTTTATTTGTATTTATAAATTGAATCAAAAAGTCGGGGAAGTCTTTGTTAAATAAATAAAATAATTAATTTTTGCTCTTACAGGTCGTTAAAACATCATATGCAGCAGTCAATTTAATGAAGCAGGCAAGTGCAAAAGGAGAAAATTAAAAACAAAATGTTAGTAAATTTTAAAATAAAGCTCAAAGTTAAAAATAACTTGGTATTGTTATAAAAAACGAGATTCACAAAAACCCACTAACCATTTTTCACTTCCAACTTACCACGATTACAACTCAAATTAAATAAAGGCTTTTCACACCACCATTTTCAGGAACACCTAGAAATTTGCAAAAACGTGTAAAATTCACATTTTTCAAACATTCAAATAGTTCCAGAAAAGTGTAGTGTTTCTAACCTACTTTAAAATTCGTGTTTTACTATGACGAATCAAATAAAAGAAAGAAAATAAAAAAAAAATTTCAGGAACACATTCAACTTTTAAAAAAATGTGATAAAATTGCATGTTTTTCAAAAATTCAAATAGTTCCAGAAAAGTGTAGTGTTTCTAACCTACGTTAAAATTCGTGTTTTCTTATGCCGAATCGAATAAAAGAAAGAAAATTCAAAAAAAATTTCAGGAACACATCCAACTTTTGAAAAGAGTGATAAAATTTCATGTTTTTCAAAAATTTAAATACCTCCAAGAAAATGTAGCGTTTGTAACCTATGTTAAAATTCGTGTTTTTTAATGCCTAATCAAATAAAAAAAAGAGAATGCCAAAAAAATTTCAGGAACCCATTCAAATTTGCAAAAACGTGAACCATGATTTTCTGAAATAAAAAATTTAAAATATGGAAGCATACTTTTTTAAAATTCTAATAGTTCCAGGAAAGTGTAGTGTTTGTAACCTATGTTAAAATTCGTGTTTTTTATTGCCGAATCAAATAAAAAAAAGAGAATGCCAAAAAAATTTCAGGAACCCATTCAAATTTTCAAAAACGTGAAACATGATTTTCTTTAATAAAAAATGTAAAATATGGATGCATACTTTTTT